>JASDQU010241704.1:12019-30854 GCA_032191745.1 Picea mariana | reverse complement strand
CACCGGAAATGGAATGACAAGAACTATCCATATAGGATAGTTTACCTGACAAATTCATTTTCCTTCATCTCATTATCCCACAATTAAGCATGGGTTCTCTTACTCCGCAAAGCGTCTTCCCGTGAGGGCTTTCACCATAAGGGGACCACTTTGGAGCTCATCCATCTTTACTTCTTATCAATCATGAAAAGATAATAATGAGTCATCTTTACATCAAACAATATTGCGTCCATTACCCAAAACTTTGTGCTGCGGGGCTTTCTTCAAGGGTTGACATCAATGACAACTAACCTTAAGGTTGAATTAAGGTTGTTTGTCATTGATTTCAACCCTTGAAGAAAGCCCCACAGCACAAAGGTTTGGGTAATGGACCCAATATTGTTTGATGTAAAGATGACTCATTATTGTCTTGTCATGATTGATAAGAAGTAAAGATGGATGAACTCCAAAGTGGTCCCCTTATGGTAAAATCCCTTATCAATTTCATCATCCAAATATGATTTGTAGCTCTGTAATAGACCTGGTGTATATGATCACATTCCTGCAAGCCTTCCTTAACTTCAACAACAAGAGACTAGCATTTTCATCAAACTTTTCTTTAGTCTCACATGCCTAGTTTTGGATTAGTCAACAACCATAACTTGAAGTAATAATAACTTTGTACTTGTAATGTATAAATATCTAAAACTGATACACAATGTTCTTCAGTGTGTTTTATGCAATTCCTCCAGGTTTCACTACTTAGAACCTCTCATAAAAGGAGTTATAGACAAAACGACATACCTTGCTGAATTCTGGCTTATTCCTGAGAGCGACCTTGTATAGCGTGCCCTTCACATAATATTTGTTGAATTTATCTAAAACTATTAAAAAACACACTACAAACTATACCCTAACCAACACATTTGGTTTCACTGAATTTGGATCTGTTATGAAGAAGTTATGATGTTTTTACCTGAAACACCTGTTTTTGACTAGTTTTAGGACTAGCCACAAACCCTATTTTACACGGAGTGTAACTCCAAAAATACAATGACCCACAAGATAAATGTTTTACCACAGACACTTGGATATGTTTTCTCAATGGAATAGCAATTTCACGGTCTGAATCGTTATAGAAAAAAAGTCATAGCGAAGTTAAGAGAAATGCTAGAGATAATATCTTTGGCAAAAAGACCGATCCCACGATCGTTGTTTTAGATTGGGTTGAAATAGAGGATGTTATGGTAATCAATACCATGAATAAATATTACACTGCCAAGGGAAAATATGACCTTCCCACCCCAAGCTCTTCTTCTCAAAGATCTAATACACAAGCTGTCAAAACTTCGAATAATCAAGGAGTGTCTTCTCCTCTTCCCTCTTCTAAAAGTACAATATCCTTAATCAATTGGCTAATATCAAAGTTGATGATACCCTTTTAGACATGGTTTCCGTCCCAGAAAAACAAAAGCTTCTTAAATATTTTATGGAAGGTAAGATTTCTACCATAGCCAATCTATTTGAAGAATCAAAGGAAGAGGACTCAACTGTAAATAACTTTAGGAACCCTGTAAAAAACCCCCCTTTTTATATCTCAGTAAAAATAATGGATAAAATAGTTCATTGTTTCCTAATTGATGGCGGGTCCGGTCCAAGTGTGATGTCTAAAATTATCATGGAAGGCTTGTCTTATCTTGCACTAACGAAAATTCTAGAAGCATGCTCTCTTATAACAATTTTCAACAATCAACTATAGGAGAAATCAAGGATGTAACCTTAGTTTTGTGTGCGTATCCCATGATAAGAAAAACCTTCAACATCTGAGTAATTGATATACCAGTGAGTAACTATTCAATTATTTTAGGAAGAGATTGGAAATCCTTAACTGGTGTATACCTTTCACTCAATGGTACACATTTTTCCGTCCATCGAAACAAAAAGAACATTATAGTGCTTACAGAATGAATAATTTCATCGCATATAGAAAGCGTCCCCCAACCCCATGTAAATTACCTCAAGGAAGATTTGGGGTTGTACTCTATCTTTGCCGATGAAGGTGAAACTATACTTGAACCAATTGATTTAGATGATGGCATGTGATACATGCATTTCGATGGCTCATGTTCAAATGAAGGTAACACAGCCGACATCATTCTATATTCTCCTATAGGTAAAATCCACAATTTCTCTTATAGGTTGGAATTTTCTTGCACATACAATGTTGTTGAGTTTGAGGCCTTATTGTTAGGCATTGAAAATGCATATAACCTTGGTTGTGGCCACCATACAGTATTTGGTGATTATGAACTTGTTGTGAATCTCATACGGAAAATTTATGTACCAAACAACACGTTAATTAAACATTATACTCTGTTTGGATGCTGATTTCAAAGCTGTTATCATGTAACATCACTCATGTGAAGAGGGAACTTAATTCAATGGATAATAGGTTATCTGTTTTTGCAACATCTCCTACCCGAAATTTTTTACCTCAAAGAACTGATTGTATGTTCCAATCTCTATATCGTCCTCACATCCATGATAATGTAGAATCATGGCAGGTTTTCTTGATTGATGAAGGAATTTGTGCTTTCATACAAAATGAACCATTTAAGCCCAAAGAAATCATCTCGATTGAATATGAAATATTTCCTAAAGGATTGAATCCTCTTGAAAGGTCATTTTCGTCAAGTGATGTAGGCAAAAAAGAAACACATAAGGAAGAGGAGTAAAAAAGGAAACTTGGTGACACAATTTCCTTGAATATTGGGACATCTGAATCTCTAAAGATCATTAAATTAGGTGCCCAATGTTCTGATGAAGAGAAAGAGAAATTCACAAAATTACTTTGTTAATTTCAATATGTTTTTTCCTGGTAATATGAGGATCTTCGTGGTTTTGATCCTACTCTCATACAACATGCCATTCCTATCAAGGAAGGGGTAAAATCAGTTAGGCAAAGACAAATACCTATTAACCCTGTGCTCGAAGCCACTATTAGGAAAGAATTAGAAAATATGTTGAAAGCTAATATAATATTTCCAGTTAAGTATTCCAATTGGGTTTCAAATATGGTCCCTGTTCGTAAAACTACCGGCCATATCAGATTATGTGTCGGTTTTTGCGCATTGAATAGATCAAGTTTCAAAGAACATTTTTTGCATCCCGATATGGAAATGATTCTACAACAGGTTTTAGGGTCTCAAATGATGTCCTTACTTGACGGTTTCTTTGGGTATAATCAAATCAAGGTAAAAATGATTGATAGGTATAAAACCACATTTACCACACGCTGGGGCACATTTGCTTATGAACACATTCCTTTTGGATTATCTAATGCAGGTGCCACCTTTCAAAGAGATACACATATATATTTTGACCATCTAATCAGTAATATTGTCCAAGCTTATCTTGATGATTTGACTGTTTATTCTAAAAATTGGTTGGATCATTTTGGTCATCTTAGAAAAGTTCTCATGCGCTGTAGAAAATTTGGCATTTCTTTAAATCCTTCGAAATCTATTTTCAGTGTCACTAAGGGCAAGCTCCTTGGTCACATTGTTTCTGATTCAGGGATAAGTATAGATCTCGAGAGGATTACTGCCATTCTAAACCTCCCTGCTCCCATCTCTAAGAAAGAAGTTCAATCTTTCATGGGCATTATTAATTTTGTCCATAGATTTGTTCCCGATTTTCCTGTCATGGTTAAACCAATCCATAATATTCTGAAGCAAGATCATTCTTTTTCTTGGAAAAATGATGTCGAGAATGATTTCCTTAGGGTTAATAAAGAAATTAGTTCCGCACCGATTATGGTAAAACTGGATTTTGAGAAATACTTTATCATACATACCAATGCCACCGAGGAAGCGATCTCTGCTATCCTCTTACAATGTGATAACCAAAACAATGAAAAACCTGTAGCTTAAATGAGTCAAAGTCTATCAGACTATGAGATCAAATACTCTTATATTGAGAAACATGCTTTTTCTCTTGTTAAGGCTATAGAAAAATTTCGCCATTTTATTTTGGGCAAACATACGTAGGTAAAAGTCCCTTTGCCTACTGTCAAGTTTTTTCTTTCACAAACTTATCTTTCAGAAAACATTGCACATTGTCTTGCAAAAATTTAGGAGCATGATTTGACGATTATGACTTTGAATACAATTAAGGGACAAGACTTAGCCCTTCACTTAGCTCAACACCCTGAACCAATTGAAGAAATTGACGACCAAGATAATCCTCTTTCAACGCTGTTTTATATTGAAAATCAGAATTTCTCTCTATCCGAGCATCCTTGGTATACAAATATGGTGTATTATTTGCAGTATCAAAGGTGTCTAGATGGGCTAGATCCTCACCAGAGAAGGAGATTCTGCCTTGAAGCTTTCAAGTATATCATTTCAAGAGAATTTTTGTTTAGGAGGTCTGTTGATGGTTTGATACTTCGATGTGTAAATGATGAGGAAGAACATAGATTATTATGTGAGATCCATGGATCATCAACATTTTTCATTCACATCAGTGTCCATTTTTCTGCTAATGCTACTGCTTTTAAGATCATAAGAAATGGTTATTATTGGCCTACTATATTCCATGATTCATATAAATTTGCAATATCCTATGATAAATGCCAAAGATTCCTTGGGAAAGAACATCTTTCTGCCATGCCTTTACAACCTGTCCTTCCATATTTCCCTTTTTCTAAGTGGGGCCTAGACTTTATTGGTCCGATCAACCCTTTATATTCTATAGGGAATATCTTTATATTGACAACCACTGATTACTTTAATAAGTGGACCGAGGCTGTTCCTCTTAGAAACACATAGGATGAGTAGGTAGTTTCTTTTCTAGAATCTAATATATTTTCTAGATTTGGCATCCCATTAGAGATCATTATGGACAATGGCCCAACCTTCATTTCTGTAAAATTGACCTAATTTTTGGCTAAGTTAGGTGTCAAACATTTCACTTCATCTTCTTATTACCCTCAGGGAAATGGGAAAACAAAGTCTACTAACAAGAATCTGATTAGGATCATAAAGAGAATCATAGAAGACAAACCTCACCATTGGCACACACTTCTCACTTATGCCCTCTGGACAGACCGTACAACCACCAAATCAAGTATAGGATTTACTCCCTTTTAGCTCGTATATGGCCAAGAGGATATTCCGCCTACTAAGATAGAGCTTTCCTCCTTACAGTTGATGTTATAGACTGAAGAATTAAATTCTTCCAATGTTCCCCAAAGGATAAATGCATTGTTAGCCTTGGAAGAACAAAAAAACTTTTCCTTGGAGAACCTAAAATGAAGGCAACAAACGATGAAAACGTATTTTAACAAACGAGCAAAAGATGATGAATTCAAGATTGATGACAAAGTCCTACTATGGGACTTAGCCCATGCTGAAAGAGGGAGACATTCTAAATTCTAAAAACTATGGCTAGATAATTTCAAAATCACTTTTATCCTTGGCACGAACTCATACCTTCTAAAGGACTTGGACGCGTGATTGTTTTCTTACAATACTAATAGTTCCCACTTGAAACATTATATGGAACCAAATTGATCATTAATGATTTGTGTAAACATGACTACTATATATAGTCCTTTATTTTACTGCCTTTTTTTTTACTTAGGTTTGTCGAGTTTTAATTTCTGCTATTTGTTTCGCATGATCATCATAAATAAAATATGGATCAGTTTTTCCATAACAATCTCATTCTGTAAGTATCGTTGATCGATGAAAATAAGATACAGACAACTATCACGATGTCCTCCTTTGAGACACCGCTAGAATAGATTTTTTCTTTCAATGCTGTTGTAGTATAGTTGGTTTTGTTATCTTCCTTGTTTCTGCTATCTCTTTCTTCCATCCACCCCGAGATTCAAGAACATATCAAAAGCATTCTCCTTGAAATTCTAAAAAGCATTATCGGTTATGAATATTATTTGATTTTTATGCATACAAGACCAACTCCCCTCATACATCTCACTTTCCATAAGTAATTTCCCGAAGTCCCATATCATCATTTCCCTTAAACCATCATTTCCCCCCCATTGCATAACTATTCTTTTCAACAGTTTTTGGTCACCTACTTCTATTGGTTCACGGAACCAGTCATTCTGAGTTCTAAATCTGTTGAGAAAACATTTCCCTGTGGAGTCGCCATTTTGTTGACTCCCAAAAGCGCAACATGGAATCCCTGCATGAAAATGGGTTGCAATGCCTTATTACTTATATATATTTAATAATATGATAAATAGGTGGGACCCCGTTATATAAATATTGATGAAAGACACTTCTTTGATTTGCGCTCATGACTACCTTGCAAAAATGATTCTACAGTTTGAGAATAAAGACAAAAATTCAAGCCGGTTTCCATGTGAAATGGATGGATGATGAGTGTGTTGGCAATTTGATTTGAAAAAGAAAAAGAGGGGGAAAATGCTTGTTTTAATAAGCATATTGGTTTATTCTTGATACACATATATTTTGGCATATTGTTATGGTGTATTGCACTTATGGTATAATTGTATATGTTATGAAAAATTGATATGTTTTATGCAATTATAATTCTTCACTAGCAAGGAATGTGGGACATGTTGTTTTGGTGCTAAATAATGGTTATAGGAGGTCGATTTGATTTGGAAAATGGAATTGATATGTTTGGTGGTGAATTAGATACACATGGTTAACTATGTGTTTTATGGAAATATTTTGGAAGTTTTGGGTGCACTCCATACTTGGCTGTGGTTGATGGCGATTAATGTGAAAAGAAGGGAAGCAACGTGCATTTACTATATGCCATTGTTACCCTACCTCGAAGTCGCCACCTTCACTTTTCTTGTGCTTGTTTTGGTTTCTTTGGTTAGTGTTGCCTATGTTTTTCTCAGCCTTTGGGAGAATAGTGGTTCTCTCAGCTTTCTGGCATTTTCCTCACAGGTATGTTGGCTCTTATCCCTCCATTCATGAACTATAACTCTACTCCGAAGAAAATCATTGTGTTGGATCTTAGAGTTTGCATGCAGAGTGTGTTTTCTTTCTGAATATTACAGTGGGTGTATGTGGGCATTCTAGCTATGAAAATTAGATTGGGTTTCTTCCTGTTGGTATTAGTTTATGGTGAGTATAGTCGGCTTCACCCATTTCTTGTGATTAAGTATTGAAGGGTTTTCTTGGTGAATAAAATAAATAGTCGAGTTTTTTGTGATTACTGTGTAACCCCATACCATTTACCCAATCCTTGGAAGACTTTCAACTCTTTCGAATTATCATTCCACTATTTGTGAATATATGTGAGACCTGTGTATTTTTCTTGTGGCCACCTTGGGAGGATTGTGGAAAGTTTCGTTGTGGAAAGAAATGGCTTTGTTTTTCTTTGCAAACCCCTTATTAATATTTCGCTCTTATGTCTTCGAAGACCCCGCTTTTATATCCGACATATGGACTGTTAGTAAACTCAAACTCAGGTTTTGATATTTTTTATGGTGTTGACTTGAAAATGGAAACGATTGGTTATATGTGTGAAGTCTTGGCTCGTTTGTTATTTATCTATGAGGATAATGTTTATTTTGAAGTTATATGGTTTCTAAAAAAAAAAAAATGATGACAACAACTTCGCAATGGGGTTTGAAACCAAGTCAGTTTATGCAACAATTATTCGGTTTGTGATATAAGTTTTATATGATGAAGGTTCAATGGATTTATGGTTGTTTTCTCAGCCTCCCATGCTGGCTTGAGGCAATCTGGTTACAATTGTTTTCAATTGACTTTGTAAACAATCTCTTATAAAACGTTCTACTAGTTTAAATGGATATCTATGGAAAAAGAAAAAGGGGAAAATGGAAATTGTAAAGTTTGACAATCCTAAAATTTTCCTTGGGTTTTATATTGACCACTATAAAAATTTCCGTGTCTTGGATTTGAATTACTTATAGAGAAATGTTTTTGGAAAATAATGACAATATCAATTTTAAAAGTCAATAAATGTTATTCATGTAATAGAATAGTAATCGTCTCATTCCCGTTCATTATCTCACTTTCCGCTCATTGTAAATCCCACCACCTTCCCAAATACATTTAATTTATCCCCTGTTATGTTATTATGAATTTCATTTAAAAAAAATAAATATTAAAAGCAAAAGAAAGACAACTGGTGTTGGAAGTTTGGATATGGAGACATTGTTTTATAAGGAAGTTGTCTCTGCTTTTGCTTGAACAATATCCATTGGTTGGTTCCCGTACATGCTACCAATTTTCGCTCATTACACAACCCCCATTTTCTCAATAGACCTATCACTCCCTGTTCAAATGGAAATTGATTATTGAGTTTAAAAATATGATGGATGGATGGATTGCATGTGCTTATGTTGTGAATGATAGAGAAAATCTTTTGATTTTATTTAGGTAGAGTATTGATGCATGGATTGTTAAGATTTTTTTATAACATGATTAGAATATTAATTCAATATGAGTTTCATTAGTAGAGGCAACAATGGGAGAGGTGAAAATAGAGGCAGAGGAAATAATTGGCAAAGAGGCCATAGAAGGCCACAATTTTCGATACATTTTGACGCTGATCCTCAAGAACTAAATCAACTTTTCCAAGCTGGGT
Source organism: Picea mariana (assembly GCA_032191745.1). Classification (NCBI taxonomy): domain Eukaryota; kingdom Viridiplantae; phylum Streptophyta; class Pinopsida; order Pinales; family Pinaceae; genus Picea; species Picea mariana. Next base: position 22,250 of record JASDQU010241704.1, on the reverse strand, counting down.
TTTTTAATCTAGTCGTCCAAGGAATTATGAAACCTATACCTGAGAGGCCTCCTTCTAGCCACATCAAAATTTGCCTGGTATCCATGTCCCCCCTCATGTATCTATACAACTAGAATCACTTGCCAATGATGACTGGAAATAAATTGTTCATCAACCTGTAGCTCATCACCATGGTTGGACTACTGTGTCATTGCCATTACCCCCCCTCCACCGCAAATCAATCCAAATGCCCAATTTTATCACGCTTCCTTGCCAATATAGTCCTCTCATGCGAGAAAAAGGATAAAAACTGATGTTCCCAAGCCAAAGCTAGATAAGGGAAAAGGAGCGACCAATCCTGCAAAGTCCTCCAAAGATTCCTCTAAATCTATGTCTTCCCATATTCACCTCAAAGATATTTTCTCCCATGTCGTTTGTGAGATCCACTCAAAAGGTCCTAATAAACTCAAGATTGTTGCACAGGAAAAGTAAAAAATGGGATCAAAAGAAGGTAGCAGTGAAAAGAGGCAAAATACCTCACACAACAAATATGGTTTTTAGTTCTTTTTAATGATTTTCTTTTGAAGACAAATCTTATTGGTGTGATGAAAAATGTTTCGGACAACAAGGGCATATTTATACAGATAATTTGGGACAACATGAATATGACTCTATTTTTGGCTATAGTCATGTTTTATTTTGATCTTAAAATATTTGACTATTTATGAGGGTGAGAGTTACAAGGCGAATACTTGAGTAAATTTTTTGGGGTATTATGTTTCATGTTTTGACAATCATTTAAAAAATGAAAATGGAGTGACAAGGGAACCCACCTATTTAGTTATTATTTAAATAGACCCTTATTTATGTATTATTATTTATTTGTCTCAACAAATTAGCTAAGATAATTAAGCTTAACAAAAGGAAGGTAGTTGAACTACCATAAATTATTGGCAAAGAAGAAAAGCTCAATCAAATGAAGAGACAAAGGAGTATGACTCTATTTTTGGTTATAGTCATGTTTTATTTTGATCTTAAAATATTTGACTATTTATGAGGGTGAGAGTTACAAGGCGAATACTTGAGTAATTTTTTTTGGGTATTATGTTTCATGTTTTGACAATCATTTAAAAAATGAAAATGGAGTGACAAGGGGTCCCACCTATTTAGTTATTATTTAAATAGGCCCTTATTTATGTATTATTATTTATTTGTCTCAACAAATTAGCTAAGATAATTAAGCTTAACAAAAGGAAGGTAGTTGAACTACCATAAATTATTGGCAAAGAACAAAAGCTCAATCAAATGAAGAGACAAAGGAGTAAGAGAGAATAGAAGGAGAACTACTGCTATAAGGTTTCCTCTATACTTGTGGGATACTTCCATTCTTCATTCATTCTGAGTTTACTAGAAGGCTTAACCATCTTGATGACAATAGGGTCTTATTGAAGGTAGCCTGATTCAAAACTGAATCATATTTTCCAGTAGCTTGTCTTTAAAGGTGTATGATTTATCTTTGGTAGTCTGTGTGTTCTTGTTTGTTTATGGATTAAATTTCATGTCTGATGAATAATATTTTGCAGAGTCAAGTGACAACATTTTGTGGAAAGTTGATCTAGATCTTTAGTTTTAGTTTTATTTTGTTGTTAGAGTCTTTTTGTATGGTGCCCATTGGAGGCTTCTAAATATGACTTTGGTCCCTACCCTCATAGGGATTTGTAAAGATAATTCAAATTTGTATCTTAGAATGAAATCAATATAAAAATCAAATTTCTGATTTCAGTGTCACATGTATATCTTGATGATGTGGTTCAGATTTTGCTTTTATCCTTGTCTTTTATCCATGTACACACTTGTGTAATTTATTGCTTATTTTTATTTCTTTTGCACAAGTTACATATGATATATTTAGCCATCCTTTGTCCCTCGTACTTAATACCTGTGGATTAAGTGATTGTTTTTTAATTTTATTTTAAGGCTATAAACCCATAATAAAATTCCCAACTATATTGGATTAGCCCAACAAGATCTGAAAATGCTTGAGTAAGGTTCCTCATACCTTTTCCTCAACACACACTTCTTTTATAGCAGGACATTTAGGATTCTTGAAAACATACCACAAGATCAAAAAGGATTTTTTCTGGGAAGGTCTTAAAACTGATGTTCAAAATTTTATGTTTGAATGTTTAGTTTGCCAATAGAATAAGGGACAAATAATCAAGAGGCAAGGTATCCTACAACCATTAGCTATACCAAGTCAACGTTGGGAAGAATTTTCAATGGATTTTATTATATATTTACCCAAATTCGAAGGAAAGACTATCATTATGGTAGTAGTGGATTGATTAACAAAATATTCCCATTTTTTCTCTCTTTCTCATCCTTTTAAAGCAAATACAATAGCTGTAGTGATCCAGATTTATGAGTAGAATGAAATAAAACCACATATTTATAATACTAACATAGATAAATAATGAATAATAACAAAGATACAATAAAACTTGACTTCTATTAAATAAGAAATATGCTGAAAACTGTAAATTGCATACTGAAAACAAGCTTGCTAGAATGGTGGCAACTTATATCTGAGAAGAGATGTGACGATTACGCTCATTCGCAAGAAGATGAGTACAATGAGGCTCTGAAGGAATTTTTACAATAAACATGAATTCCAAAATCCTAGACATATAAAAACCTAACCCTGGGAGATGAAGCGCAAAAAGTCCAGTGGGCCCCGTTGGGGTAAGTTAGTACATTAACTTCCCGGGGTCGTAAATTTTGCATATGATCTCCGTTTAGGGCACATGATATGTCATTGGAAAGGTATTGATGAGGATATTCATTTAGGGGGCTCAATGAGAGCCTTTTGTTATCATTGAGGTGCATGATCGTGAAAATATGTTGTTTAGGCCCTCAAAATGGCCCCGGAAGTTTGGGACTCGAAGAACTGCTAAAAATAGTAAGTTGCCAAAAACACTTCTTTGAGCTAGTTGGAAAAGGTGGGATGCCATTGAGATCCTCTTGGATCAATCCTCCCACCTTAGGAAGAAATGGTATACATTTCTTTGAGTGCCCCCATCATATGAGAAAATTTCTACTGAATTTGGCTCTAGGTGAGCCACTTTCCTTGGTGTAGGAACTGCCTGGCTTTGACAACCCAATAAAGTTGGATCCTCTACTAGAGAGTTACCTTGACCCATGTTTCAATGATATGGTCAGTGGATTCATGTTCCATGCAGTCAATGTTGAGCTCTGTTGGTGTCAACTGTTCTTCTATCTTCGAGGTATCCAATAATGGTGGAAAATAAGGTCGAAGGAGGTCCACATTGAACACTGGGTGCAAGTCAAGGAAGGGGGAAGGTTGAGCTGAAAAAAATTGTCACCCATAGCCTTGGTGATGGTGTAAGGTCCATAACATAGTGGATGAAGCTTCCGATGAGGCCCTGTAAGGCATTATTTTTGCAAGTGCAACCAAACTTTGTCTCCCACTTGAAACTGGTGTGGCACCTGGTGTTAATCATGGCGATACTTGTACTTGGCTTTGGAATTTTATAAAATATCATGAACCTATTGGCGGATGTGCTGGATATGCTCAATGAAATAGGTGAATTTGTCAACTTCAGTTGGAGTATGCGACGAGTTTACTTGAGTGGTCGTAAGGGGTAGTGTAACATCCATGTGACCCAATGGTTGAAATCCAAACCCCACTTGAAAGGGGTTGTGGTTGGTTGAGATATGTATGGATCTATTGTGGCTATGCTGAACATAGGGAAGACTCTCATCCCAGGTGTGGGGGTGTTTGGAATTGTACATGCCCATGATGTGAACTATCATCTGATTGATGACCTCAGTTTGGCCATCTTTCTAGGGGTGGAGGGAAGTGGACTTGGTGAACTTGGTGTCCAGTAGTGACCAGAGGCTCGACCAGAATGTGTTCAGGAGCCAACTGTCCTGATATGAGATAATGGTTTGTGGGATACCAAAGTGAAACGACACTCATTCAAATAAGATCTTGGTAGTGGCCCCACTGTGATGACCTTCTTGTAGGCGACCAGAATCACCATCTTGGAAAAGTGATCAATAACCACAAAAACATATTCATTTCCCCACTTGGTGGACAAAAGGCCTACCATGTAGTCCATTGAGATGGATTCCCAGGGCCTGTCAAGAGTAAGAAGAGGAGTGTACATGATTTGTTTCTTAGTTTCTAGTTTGGTAATAAAAAAGGAAGTGTAGGACCGAATATACTTGCTGACATCCTTTTGAATTTTCGGTGAGTAGAAATGTTGTTGCAGCGCTGCCACTGTCTTTTCCAAGCCGAAGTGTCTTGCCACCTGACTATAGTGGGTTTCTCAAATCATCGTCGCTTACTCGCTTGATGGAATATAGAGATGGCCCAGATGGCACAACAACCCCTCCTGAAGATGGAAATTAGTGACAGTTGTGTTTACGCCCAACATCTGGGAGGTGTTGGCGAAGTCAGGATCTATCTCATAGAGGTGGGGCCATCCATAGGTCTCGTGGCCATAAGAATCTAGCACTGTGGTGAGTGTCGCGATTGGAGGTCAGCTAAGTAAATCAACGACTCGGTTGGTACTTCTTGTTTTATACTTGATGTTGAGGTGAAACTACTGCAAATATGTGGGCCACTTATGATGGAAATCATTCTGCAATTTTCCTTGTGTCTACATGAACTGCAATGACTCATGATCAGTGTGGATGACTGTCTCCATCCCGAGAATGTAATGCCTCCACTAGCGACAAGAATGCACAATGGATTACATTTCTTTGCCGTAATTAGGGTACTTACAAATGTAACACCCTGTTTCCCCCAGTCTGTAAATATAACTATATTGGCCAGGAACTATGGAAAACTTGAAGGTGTGAATGTTTGTTTTGATGGACCTTTGTAGAAAAGGTCGATAAATGTAAATTATGTTATGAATATGTGTTACATGACTGCTGAGAGGGGGATGTGCTAAAAGAGACCATGATGGCTAATGAAAGGTGGTGGAAGGGACTTGCAATGGTTGCATTAACTTCCACCGATCCAGTACCATACTGGTTTTTACTTGCTCAAAGACCAAAGAAACTCTCTGACCCTGGAATGAATTTCCCGTCAGATTCGTAGGTGGGGAGGCTCCTCAAGAGTTAATGAGGGGATGGGAGTGAACTTCCCATCCGTAAAATCTCTCATATCTAACCACGGATGGGGAAATTTGCACCACACGTAATCTTGCAAAGAAAAAGGCAAGAGAGGAAGTGTGGTAAAGGGTAGAGAGAGCGCACGCGACAGGGATCGCGGAAGAGAACTGGAGAAACTCTGGAAACATAGGGAGTTCTAAACATAGGAGAAGGAGAGTAACCTTCATCCTGGATTATTTTTCTGTATCAGGAGAAGGAGAGTAACCTTCATCCTGGATTATTTTTCTGTATCAGGAGAAGGAGAGTAACCTTCGTCCCTGACTTCCGTTGAGCTGGAAGTAAGAGATTGAATCTCAGAGCATCGTGGTCTAGCTCGGGGGTGGCTAGTGGTAAATCCGTTTGGAGTCACTGAGCCTATGGTTGGGTGGAAAAGAGCACCCCTGTCAGCATTTGCATCACGCTTGGTGGATCTGATAAGTGTTTTATGCCTTGTATTTTGAATTGAATATCATGAATACATGCTCATGTTTATACGCCCACAATGATTTCTGTGTGGAATGATTGCCTGGTGTTTTAGACTGGAAATAATGGATGCATGTGTATACTTACATGCCATAGTTGGTTTATGTACAAATGATTAAGTCTGGGGCATGAGTTCTCTCCACCGATAATTGTCTTGTTTGCTTGATTCTCATAATATTCTAATAAGGCTCCTTGAGAGCAGTCTTCCTGTAACGACCCTAATTAAATAAATATTTAAAGATTGTAAAGTAAAATTAATTAAAGAAAATAATTGTGATTAATTAAGTAATACTCTAACTGCATATCGCATTTAATGACCTGAGAAATAAATCTTAAAAGATCAATGAAAAATGTTTAAAAATGGTTGCGTATGCAGAGCGGGAGCCTATGAATCCCGAGAAGATAAAACATTTAAGGGGGAGAAGGGACAGGCATGGAGGGTGGTTGGAGAGGAGTAACTGCATGAGTCGGCGAAGTAGGAATAAGGGAAAGGGGAAGGTGACGGGAGGATCATTCGACAGAGGGGAGATTTTTCTGAGGACTTTTGGACTTGCTGTGAGCACAGAGATGGGCACTATGGCTTTTGATCAGGGGAGGCACTGAGTTGCTGGAGGTTTTGGGCACGGAGGGCCAGGATATCCGTAGATATCCTAGAGCTAGGTAGTTTTCCTAGTTGGCAGGGAGGACAGTAGTTTTGGGCAGTTATTTTCCTGTTTGTGTCAGGATTGATCGAGGAGAAGGTAGCAGGAAGACAGCAGCAAGGCACAGAGACAACAGAAATTAGCATCAGAACCAGGTACTTTGTTAAGTTATGTATTAATTTATTTCTGTCATGAATTCAGTATTTATTGATAAATCTAAGTTCCTGAAGTTGCTGTTATGTGAATCACTATTATGCTAAGAAGTTATTGTTTTAGTTTACGAAATAAAATGTTTATGAATCTTAATGATGTTTAGAAGTATTAGGTTGTTACACTTCCCCAGGAATTACCCCATAAACCTTAGAACCGTACCGAACCTTTATCCAGAGACTTGACTAAGATCAGGGACAATTGCCCAGGAACCGTCTGAAGCTTCATGCGATCTAGGTATGGAAACCTTATGCAAGAAAGAGTAGCTCTCTAAGGTCTCAGAGTCGTGGGAGTTTGAAGCTCCGAGAGGTTGAATTTCGTGATTCAAGCTCAGAAAGGATAGTGAGTCCAATTATCAAAAGGGAGTATTCTGTTTTTTAGTAGAAGAATGGTCGGGATCCTTTCCGAAATACCCCAGATCTGTCAGGACCAATGGATCTAGAGGAGGAGCGTAGGCGTTAATGCCTCGACCCCTTCAGCCTTTGCAAGTAGCAATGGTGTCCAGGACCGTAGATCCAAGGACCTGTGAAAGTTCTATTGACCGTCGATCTTAACCTTGGAATAGGCAGGANAAGCAATCAGAACCATCCACCGACAGAGGACACGTGGAGGTCGGGTAGCATTTAGCTGAATCACGACTTGGAGTGGTCAAAGGGTAGGACCGCACAAACTCATGATTTGTGAAATCGTGACGTGATCATGGTCGTTGATCCAGGAGTGATCTGGGCCATCGGTTTAAGCATGAATGAGTTTCGTTGTTTCAGCGATCGGGAGACCAAAGGGTAAGACCCCTCGATTTCGTAAGTCACGAAATCCTGGTATACGAAACCCCGACGCACTCTGTGGATTGAACCTAGGTCATAGGATAGGGTCATGTGGTAGAAGGAGGAGGTAGGTGCTAGCAGTTGGCTAAGGGTCTAACTTGGGGATCAAAATTTCAGGACCCGAGAGTTTGAGGAAATGAGAATTCGAGGGACGCGAGGTCCCAATGAGCTCGAAGACTCAGCCCCTGGTTGTGCTAAGCAGTCATATGGGTGGAGGGTTTATATAGGTGTTACGGGAATCGAGATTTCAGGGAACAGAGAGTCAGAGATGGCTCGCGTTCATTATCCCAATATGCAAAATTGCGATACAATCACAATCGTCGAGGGGATAGCACAGGACCATAGATCCGATTTCTTGGGAGGGAACCGGAGGTCGGGAGTGAAAGTCTGGGTGGATTCACATCCTGAAAGTCTCAAAATGTGAAGCATCTCTCATAAGCACATGGTCATACCTTGTGGTCATGTGGGGAAAGCTCACGTCTTATGTGGGTTGGCGCAGTTAGAGTTCAATGAGGTTTGCGGATTTGTTAGCAGGACCCCGGTAAGGAGTCAAAGCGCTGATTTGGATCAAAAATGAGAATATAAAAATTTTATTTTTATTCATGCCCATCGTGGGGGTGTTACAAATTGGTATCAGAGCATGGTTACAACACTTGGCCTGCTTAGGATCATGAACGCATTGTGCAAAAACTCCATTTGAAGTACTCTTAAAAAGACTAACCCTCTATCTTAACCCCCTTTACCAAAAGTCAAAGTTAAGAATGAAATTCCTATTGTGTGTATGCATTTAGGAAATATGAATGATGTGCTGGTTGTGAATGAATATAGTGTTGACTAACAACAAGTGTTTTTGTTTGCACACAAGCGGACGATCAACTGCGGGAAACTGCAGACATATAGAATGGTGACGCGTCATGAAGTGGGTGATGGCTCCCACAATAGAGACAAAGAGTCTAACGAAAGGAGGGAGGTAGAGACCCCTCCAGATATAGCTGAGACTATGAGGAGCATCATGGTCGAACTATAGAGCTGGAAGGTTGACAACAAGAGGTTGATAAAAGAGCAAGAGAAGCAAACAAAAATTAATGCAGTCTTGTGCAGAGTTTATCCGACATGCAAAGACAATTGCAACATGGACCTGAAACCAGTCACATGGTGATCTAGATGGATATTGGTGGCCACCCACCTTTTCCAACTGGTTCAAAACAGTTTTCTGGCAATTTTGGTAATTTACTATTTTTAGCAGTTTTCACTTCCGGAGCCTTTTTGAGGCCCTAAATGATGTTTTTTTGGGAAATAGGTTTCCAATATGGAAGTTTCTTCCAAATTGCACCTAAAATGAATCTCCTCGATGATACCTTTCCAACGGGCTATCATACGCCTAAAACAGAGATCGTATGCAAAAGTTATGACCCCGGGAAGTTGATGTACTAACTTACCCAAACGGGGCCCACATGACTTTTGGCGCTTCATCTCCTAGGGTTAGGTTTTTGGATGTCTATGGTTTTTGACATTCCTACTTATTGTAAAAATGCCTTCAGAGCCTCATTGTAATGATGTTTTTGCAAATGAGCGCAACTATCACATCTCTTCTCAGAGATAAGCCACCACTATTCTGGCAAGCTTGTTTTCGCTGCATTTTACAGTTTCTAGCTTATTTCTTTATTAATAGAAAACTAGTTTTACTGTATCTCTGTTATTTTGTGTTAAGCACCTGTTAATAACCTGTATTCATTTTGTTTTGCTCATAAAATCCAGATCAGTGGTATCAGATCAGTCTGCTCCTTGTTGTCTTAATGCATGTCCCCAACGAGGTCGAAATACAAAGAGTTGGGTCTCGAGCTTGTTTCTCTTGAGGAAAAAATATCTCGCACGCCCAAGTGGCCTCTCATGGCAAGAGAAAAGAAATATGAAGGGACAGGAGATCCTTTCAAACTGTTGATTGAGGAAGCCCTCATGCAACAGAGGAACGAGGTGATGGATAGTTTCACGCAAATCCTTCGGTGGCTACCAACAGGCGATGCATCTTCTTCAAAGAGAGGCGCCTCCCCCTTCAAGGTACAAATAAACTTCTATATTCCTATATTTGAAGGTCAGATAGATGCAGATGCTGTAGACAAGTGGTTGAATGTACTAGAAAGGTATTTTTCTGTCCATAACTTTTCGAATAGAGAAAAAATTACTTTTGCGCTCCTCAAAGCCCTTCCCCATGTCAAAGATTGGTGGGAAAATTTCTGTGAGCAAAAGGAAACAGAGGAACCCTTACTATTTTCACTCAAAACCACTTGGGAATTCTTCAAGGATGCTATTAAGGAACAATACTACCTTGTCGGAAGTTATGACGACCTATATACCAAATGGACCACACTGCGGCAAGAAAGAGACCAAGCAGTGCCATATTTCACAAATATATTCCATACCTTGCGCACCAAGCTGGGTATCAAAGATTCAAAGTGACATCTGGTGCTCAAGTATCACGGTGCTCTGCATAGATACATCCAGACCGCAATGGAATTTATGGACATCTCATCCTTGGGTGCGACCTACATATATGCCGTCAAAATCAAGCAGAAGCTCAAACAAAAGACGCGGCTATTTGGGCCAGGGAACCCCGCACAACCAAAGCCAGGAAAGGGCAGCCCCAACCCATAGAACAAAGGACAAAGAAAATATGGTCAATATCAGGACAACCAGTCCAAGCCACAAGCAAAGAAGGACACCAGAAAGACAAAGAAAGACACCGGGAAGTGGTGCGAATTCCATAAGATCCCTTGGCATAACACTGTTGACTGTCGCTCAAAGCAGTCGCTGGTGGCCGAAGTGAAAGCGTTTGAATTAGATGCAGATTCTGACTCTCAGCCAAAACTAGAAAGGGGAAGATGGATCATTGACGTGAAACCTAGTGCCACC
>JASDQU010241703.1:126340-136352 GCA_032191745.1 Picea mariana | reverse complement strand
TAAGACATATCCAAGAAGAGATGTGCATTCGGAAGAGGGAATGAAGACATTTCCCACTGGTAAGATTGGTATATGGTCTACGTATCAATCTGCTTCATGTGCAACTAGTAACCATAATATGGTGAAATGTCGAAGAAGACAATCTGCATAAGAAAATGCATCCGAGAAGAAGGCCACAGGTAACGGTAATTTCTCAAAACAAAGGAAAAGGGGGAATGAAAACAAGGGATCATGGTTCCAATATGGGAACAAGAGACTCTACTCTTATTTTCGTAAGAGTGGACATTTGATAGAGAAGTGTTGGACACTTTATCCACACTTATGTTCGAAGCAGAACCAGAAATATGTAATGGCACTTGTAAGAATACAGGTATCACCCCCAAGTGAAGTTAATAGTCTTGTTGAAAGATTCGAGAAAGAATACTTCTTAATGTCTTGTCTTAACAATGTGACATATGAAGACATCGAGGTATGGTTCGTGGATAGTGGTTCATCTCACCACATGAAAGGAATGAGATCAATATCCCTTACTTTCTCATAGATCGACACAGATTGCTATGTAAAATCTAGAACTAACACCAGAAAATAAATAAGAGGGTTTGGATATGTAATATTTTAGCTCGATTTGGGAGGATTTATAGGAATAGAACATATGTTATATGTTCCAGATTTGAAACTAAACCTACTCTCAGTTTCAATCTTTGAAGATGAAGGATATATAGTCACGTTACAGGATGGCTAGGTAATTGTGTATTCAAGGGAAGCTACTCAAGACACAACAATAGTTCTTGGTGTTCACAAGGAGAGGTTATATAGGTTACAAGGAATACTTATAATTGGGTCTAATGGTTTCTTGGATTCAACTTCAGATTCAGTTCCATATTCAATGTCAGATTCAACATCAACGTAAGAAGAATTTCCAAAGATAGGAAGTTCTGAGATTCCCTCTAGTACTAAGGGAAGAATGAGTCCATGAAGAAAACCACCTATTAGAAAACATTTCATTGTAAATATGTATATTTGTAATTTGCAAGATAATATGCATATGTTGATACCTTCTAAATATATTTCTCTTGTTGTATTAGAATTCTTGTAAACCACTCATTAGAGGATGTTAAGAATGAGAGGAGTCTTGTAAGATTTATATATAGTCACCTTATCCATTTTCAAGAGTGATAAGAATCTTGTAAGGTTTCTATATGGCCACTTTATTCAAAAGTGAGAGAAGTCTTATAGGGATTTCTATATAGCCACTTTTTGAAAACTTTTAGGAGTGAGAGGAATATTGTAAAGATTTCTAGGCCTTTAAACATCAATGAATATAATAGTAGTTTTCTTATTATTAGCTAAAGAACTACATATGGATCAAATTTTCTAAGTTAACATTCTTATTCTGAAGTACTGAAGGCAAAGGAACAAAAGGATGTAGGAAGTTGAAGCATGTAGATCAAGAGTGGGAAGAGCATCAAAGTTATGTAAATCTTCCTAGATCTAGTAAAGGAAAAAAATATTATTTGTATAGATAAGAGGTATATACTTGTAAATATGTATACGTTGAGAAGAAGCATGTCAAACAATACAATGAATACAAAGGAAATATTAGAGTTTCTTTTGGGGGGGAGAGAGGAAATGAAAAGGGAATTCATTTGAAGACGCCTACATATACATCAACAGTATAGGAATAGTGAGTCCAAATGGGCAAGGCATAGACAAAAATTCAACTTAGTTTCATGATTGTCGAGATAGACTATCTTCAACAGAGAAGGAGAAGGGACTGGATGTTGAGTACAGTATTCAGATTTAGATCAGATATTTCATAGATTCAGTGAGCATAATTTTGTTATGAAGGAATCTAGGAGCCAAAACCAGAGCTACTGTAATACCCCAAGGACGTGCCCCAGTTATATTATGAATTGTAATTATGTTTATGAATTGTAATAATGTTTTGAAGGCTGGTGAGCCGAGTATTGATAATCTGGTGGGCTTATGTGTTTATTAGGCCGGAGAGCCTAAGTGTTATAGGCCAGGAGCCTTTTTTTGTATATGTAATTATGCAGAACATTAATAAAGATTAAACATCGTTGCGTACAGACCGACCATGAAGAAAGAGTGACGGGGGACTAAGATTCCACAAGGTGGGTAAGGGAAAGGGGGTTGAAAGGTTGGAAAGAGGGGCTAAGATTAGGGTCTTAAGTCCTTGGGAATAATAATTTATTATTATTCCAAAGTGGTGTGAATGGTATACTTTTATCCTAAGTTCTTGGAAAAATGGAATGCGTACTTGATGGAGTGCATGAAGCTTCATGGGCGACATGTGTCAGCCTAGGCACATCCAATTTAACCCAATAATTGAGCCGTGGTGGCGGTTCGTTCTCCATTTGGGCATCCACTGTCTATCCTATTGTGTGTCTGTGTCCGATCTCTGCTTACCCTCATGTAGCCCTGAAACCAGAAAACTGTAATGTTTTCCTGAGAAGCCAACGTATCCATTGTCTGAACTGTTTGAGTTTGTGTTTGACCTCTACGTTGATTCCTTGTTACGCACCTTGAAACCAGTGGCAAACCCATGGATTAAGTCGTGTCACCTGTGTATCCTGTGAGCCTAGCCTATATGCCCTTGCAGAGACGATTCCGTACTCGAACTATCTTTGGGTTGTTGCCTTCTGTTTTTCCTGAGTCGAATTGTTTTGTTGTTATCCTCACCTTGCGGGAATTGGGATGAAACTAGTTGAAGAAGTCGGTTGTCAGGATTGTGGTTGAAGAGGAAGGTTGTCATGCCTATGAGAAGCTCTCTCTGGGTGAGAGAGTCTGTTGGGAAGTGGTTTTATCCCAGAGAGAGTCCAACACTATCTATGGAGCTTTGAGAATTCTTGATCCAGACTGTTGCCGAGACCCAGAGAGGGAGGTCAAGCATCGATCGACTGTGCTTGTGAAGGTGTATACTCCTGGGTGGAACAAGCGTGTGGGGAATGAGAGTATGTGAGTAGTGGGTGTAAGAAGGCTTCTAGAGAGAATGCTTATGATTGCTCTGTGTAGTTTTCATGTAACCTTAGCCTATTCTAGGATTCCCTTGCCTGGGGTGGAGCTTAGTACCATCTCGGGGGTGATCCACTGCTGAGTGTGATGAGCAGCGTGATCTAAGGCTGGGAGGTTGATGGAAGGTCTACACGTAGTTGGTGGAGTTACTACAATTTAAAATATAAGTATCATTATGTGTTTAATTTCAATTAAAATGCATGTTTGTGATTCTTTTAATACTATTATGTATTCCGTTGCAAGTGGAATTATTGTTAATTCTAATTAATTATGTATGTTAGAAGTAATTATGTGTTTACTCCGTGTTAAGTCATTTAACTTCATTTAAATGCATACTTTATAAGTGTTATTTCGCATAGTATCATTGCCCGGAAGTGGGGTTGATGGTCGAGGACGTTACAACATGGTATCAGAACCCATGGTTTCAATGTTGAGCCTGGATGGGCCGGATAAGTGGTCTTTGGACACAAGGTTTCCAGTGGAAATGGTGTTCAGATCGAATCGATTTCGAAACTTAGAATTTTTCTGAGTGCCAAGGGGTTACTCGACCGTGTTACAAAGCTCAGGAGGAGTAGCAGTAGAATAAAACCACAGCCGGCGTTGTATTTGACCATAGAGAGAGAGTGCTCAACACTTGGGGTGTTGGAGCCGAAGGATCTGTTCGGAAGGAGAGGAAAAAAAACCTTTATGACCATCATATCTGGAGAAAGTGAAGAAAGGGTAACCTGGAAGCACTTTGGACTTCGCAACATCGGTGAAATTGAATGCAAAGGTAAGAGAACGGCTGAAGCCTGGAGCTCCGAAGTCCAAAGGATATCTACACCGTGGATCATAGGAAAAGATCCTGACAGTTAGATCCATGTCCAGGAAGGAAAAGGAAAGTCACTTCGAAGGATATCAAGTGTGGAGTGTGAAAAATCCCGAAGTCCTGAAGTAGATCACAATCGTTTGTTGTGAAGGACACGCATCAAGAGATCATGTACTTTAGGTGGAAGTACTTCGAGAGGAGGCAAGTGCTATGATTTTGAAACTCCCGAAGCCCGAAGTGTCGAAGTCGCTCATAGTCGTTGATCGTGAAGGAGGACAGGCATCAGTAGATTGTGAACTCTGGGAGAAAGTGCCTTGGGAAAAGGTGAGCGTAGAGGAGTTGAAACTCATGAAGCCTGAAGAACCGAAGTGGTGAATCATGATGACATCACCTGGAGGTGACATGAACACATGGGATGTGTACCACGTGTCAGTGGGTTTAGAATACGTGGAAGATTGAAATGGAATTTGGAACGTGACAAGGGTCACCCATCTGAATGGGCCACATATCATTCACTAGTATTCCGCCATGTGGCATCCTATGTGATCATGGTGAGTGGAACCCGAGGTTATGTAACGAAGTTAAGGGTTAGAGGACCCATAGTGTCATTGATCACAATACATCAAGATCAATGGCTAGGAGACATTGCGGGGACCTAAGTTGCACAGAAGATAATTATCCAAGAAGGTCTCGCAATCCAAACTGTGGTTTCACTAAGGGTTTACGTGTCATCGTTAGAAGAATTGTGGGATGAAAGGCGGGTTACTCCAAACCATCATTGCATGCCCCTGAAATTGGGAAAAAGTTAAGTGATGTAATGTAATAATGTCACCTAAGATGACATGGGAGTGTTTGGAGATTAATGGTTTAGGGTGCGCGGATGTGAAATCTTCCGAAGTTCCGAAGTCCCAGAACTTAGATGCTTGAAGTTCCACAGTGAAGTGTCAGTCGTACGATGCTGGGTAGATGTGGATCATTGATCCACACTACTGCACGAGTTTAGTAAGTCAGAACTCCAAGTGAATGTTGTGTTATTCTTGGAAATATTTCGAAGCCAAAGGTCAAAGGACTGAGTGCGCACTTATTGATCTAGCACTTGGTCATGACCCATGGTCGCGTGGGCTGGGGAACTGAGAGAAACGGGCTAGTGCCCAAAACCTTAGTAGAGTAGAGCTCTAAAAGAAGAAATCTATGGGGATTCTTGATTGAACGAGAATCACAGAGAATGAAAACTAAATGTTATCTTGAGTCAGATTTGTTTATGAATGTTGTGGGATTTGTTAAGGAATAATGGTCTGACAAATTCCGGTTGTCTGCACATTGTGTTTGCATAAGTTTAACGAGTGTCAGAACTAAATAGAATTGCCACTGAGTGCAAAAGAAATGGAAGAGACACAGAATGCTTCCAGTTCAGAGAATGAAGCTAAAGGGATGGATGTTCATTTGGGAGTTGAAAGGTCGAAATCCAATGGGAATGGAGAATAGATATATAAGGAAGGGAATATGATCAAAATCATTGAAAGATTGCAGAAAGATGCCCAAACTCACCGAGCATATAGCAGAAAGATCATGCAAGCTAAGTAACATCAAGGAGAATTCAACTTAAAGTTTATGAAGATTCTGGAGAGAATAGAAAAGAAGTTGGACAAGGAGAGAGACTCGAGCAAAAAGTGGAGTCACTAGACTTTTGAAGGAAGAAGATCAAGGAGTGTTGGTAGACACCATCATCACTCCCAAGGTCACTCCAAGAGGAGAGCACATAGTAGTTCAAGCCCATTTCCTACCAGAAAGCACAGGGGATCTGGAGTGGATGAACTGAAGAGAAGAATGAACAAGATTAAGCCTCCTATGTTTCATGGAGAACATAAGAAGGAGGAAGATGTCAAGACACGGTTACTTGGCATGATGAAATATTTCCAACTGCAGAATTATTCCTATCATGAAGAAGGAAGAATTGTGATGTATCAAATGAAAGGAAAAGCATTCATGTGGTGGGATCAACTTGTGCAGGTGCAACACATTAGAGAGAAAGATATCACTTGGAATGAATTCAAGAGGTATTTAGAGAAGAAATACTTGACTAAAAGATACTATGACAGAAATATGAAATAGTTCTTTGAACTCAAATGGGGTAGCATGACCATTGATGAATACGAACGAAGATTTTTTGAATTGCTGAAGTATGCCCGTTCATCAAAGATGAGACTGCCAACATTCAAAGGTATCTGAGTGGACTGCCACCTTTCATTGGGGACAAGATTCAATATGATCACCCTAATACTATGGAAGAAATGATAAGAAGAGTGAAATTCCTATATGAGCAACAAAGAGAAAATCCTACTTTTCGGAAGGCTTGGGATGACCAGAAGAAGTTCAAGAAAGAGCAGAGCCAGAAGGGAAACAAACCCCCCTTTTTCAAAAACAGTCCTCAAGGATAGCCATCATTTAGAGAGTCGATAATGGCTGACGTAGGGGGGAAAAGACCAAGGAAGATGCCCATTCAGTTTTGGGGATGTGGGAAACCATAAGTACAGAGTTTGTCCCCACAAAAATGGCAAAGTGAGAGTTGTCCATAATGTTAAGCAAGATGAAACACTTGAGGACATGGGCAGTAGAATGCCAAGGATCTATGCAGCTCTGGACAACAAACAAGTTGAATATCATTCACACATGATTGAAGTGGAAGGTATGATCAACAACCATGCCTTTACGATTTTAATTGATTCAGGGGATAACCATAGTTATATAGATCCTAGAGTGGTGGAAAGCTTGCAATTGTCGAGAAAGAAAACATGAAAAGTCTTGTTTAGTGCAACTGGCTATAGAAACCAAGAGAAAATTCACTAAGTTAGTTAAGTCATGTCCAGTGGACATGAATGGACTGAGCACAAAGGCTGAATTGAACATTCTATCTTTAGGTTCTTATGACTGTCAAATTGGGATGGACTGGTTGGACCAGCGCAATGCCATCTTGGATTTTCATAACAAGGCATTCACTTGCCTGGATGAGGAAGTAAATCAAAGAACAATCCAATGAATTCCGAGAGTTGTTGCTATCAGAGAAAACTCAACAATGCAACTGAAGAAGTGCTACAGGAAAGGCTGTCAATTATTTGCATCCCATGTGGAGGAAGCATCTAAGGATGAGGTCTCAAAGATTGGATATCATGCGCTACTAAAGGAGTTTGAAGATGTATTTTAGGAGGTACCTAGACTACCCCCGAAGAGAGATATTGAATTCTCTGTAAACTTGATGCCTTGAAAAGCTCCAGTGTCAAAATCTCCTTACAGAATGACTACGTTAGAGCTGAAATAACTGCAATTGCATCTTGAGGAGCTCTTGAGGAGCTCCTGAGGAAGGGGTATATATGCCCAAGCATGTCACCTTGGGGAGCGTCGGTTCTATTCATGAAGAAGAAGGATGAGATACTGAGATTGTGTATCAATTTCAGACAATTGAACAAAGTAATTGTAAAGAACAAATATCCTCTGCCGAAGATTGATGACCTCTTCGATCAGTTGACGGATGAAAATATATTTTCAAAGATAGGCCTTAGGTCAAGATATCACCAGGTATGGATAAAGGATGGAGACATAAGCAAGACTACCTTTAAAACAAGGTATGGTCATTATGATTTCACAGTGGTTCCGTTTGGACTGTTGAACACACCCGTTGTTTTTATGTGCCTGATGACTGGTGTATTCAGGGAATATCTATACAAGTTTGTCATAGTCTTTTTGGATGACATTCTGGTGTATTGCAAGTCGGAGGAAGAGAATGAAAAACATCTGAGGATTGTGCTACAAGTGATAAGAGAGCATCAAATGTATGCCAAGTTGAGCAAATACTCGTTTTATCAAAGATCCATTACTTGGGGCATATTGTTTCAGAGGATAGGATAGTTGTAGATCCTGAGAAGATTTAGGCCATCGGAGAATGGTCAGCACCAAATAATGTGACAAAATTCAGATCATTTATGGGTCTAGTTGGTTATTACAGAAGGTTTATCGTAGTGTTCTCAAGGATAGTTTACCCTATCACTTCCTTACAAAGGAAGGAGAAGAAGTTTCTTTGGACAGAGGATTGTGAGAGAAGCTTCCAACAATTGAAGCAACTATTAACCAGTGCTCCAATCCTGAGGACTGGAGACCCAAATGAATATTTTGTGGTGTGCACAAATGCATGCAAAGAAGGACTGGGAGGAGTCCTCAGTCAAAATGGATTCATAACTTTTTATGAATCCAGAAAGTTGAAAGAGCACGAAAGGAACTATGCAACTCATGATTTGGAGTTGGCAGCCATAGTACATGCTCTAAAGAAATGGAGGCATTACCTCATGGGAAGGAAGTTCAAACTAAGAACAGACCACAACAGTCTGAAATATTTGTTTGATCGGCCAACCTTGAACGCTAGACATATTAGGTGGTTGGAGTTTCTCTGTGAGTGTGATTTTGATATCAAGCATATCAAAGGGAAGGAGAATAAAGTGGTTGATGCACTCAGCAGAAGAGTGCATGAATTACATGCTACAACCATTAGCATGTACCAAACTGATATTAAAATTAGAATTTTGAAGGATGCAAATACAGATTTGTAGTACAAGGATTTGGTAGAAAAGCTACAACAAGGTGAGATGCCAAATAAAGTGGAAAATTATAAATTAGAAACTGACGGAACACTTATGTATAAGAAAAAAAATTATGTACCTAATGTCCAGGACTTAAAACTTATGATTTTGAATGAAATGCATAATTTGCCTTATGCTAGGCACCCTGAATATCATAAAATTTTGGCAGCAGTCAAGAGCCATTACTTTTGTCCAGGTACGAAGAAAGAGATTGTTGAATACATCAGTATATGTATGGAGTGTCAGAAGGTTAAAGATGAGCATAGGCACCCAACATGGTTGTTGTAGCCTTTATCCATTCCTGAGTGCAAGTGGGAAGTAGTGACAATGGATTTCATCACAGGATTGCCTAGAATCGACAAGCATCATGATTCAATCATGGTGGTGGTGGACAAGCTTACAAAAGCTGCCCATTTCATTCTGTTAAAGACTACTCATAAGGCAACGGACATTTTTGATATTTTTATGAGGGAAATAGCACGATTGCACGGTATTCCCAAAACAATTGTGTCTGACAGGGACCCAAAATTTACCTCCAAGTTCTGGAAGGGGTTGTTCAAAGGATTCAGAATGAATCTAAACTTCATCACATCCTATTATCCTGAGTCTGATGGGTAGACAGAGCAGGTGAATCGAGTGATAGAAGACATAATAAGGATGTATGTGATGGACAAACCATCGAAATGGGAAGACTACCTACATTTGGTTGCATTAGCCTACAACAATGGGTATCAAGCATCGTTGAAGATGATCCTATTTGAAGCACTTTATGGCAAAAAGTGAAATACTCCAGTAAGCTTGGATAATCCAGCTAAAAGAGCAGTGGTTGGGCCAGAGTTGCTCAAGGAAATGAAAAAACAAATGCTAAAAATTAAGCAAAATTTGAAGGCTGCCCAAGATAGGAACAAGAGTTATGCTGATAAAAACAGAACCCACAGAAAGTTTAAAGTGGGAGACCATGTTTTCCTGAAAGTAAAAGCCAACATAAGTTCCCTGAAGCTGGGAAACTGTTCAAAGTTGGCAGCTAGATTTTGTGGGCCATTCGAAATCTTAGAAAGCATTGGGCCAGTTGCATATATGCTTGCATTACCTTCATCCATGATTGTACATAATGTGTTTCATGTTTCATTGCTTAAAAAATATATACCTGATGCTAATCATGCAATCGATTGGAATGTGATTCAGGTGAAGCAAGAAGGTGTCCTTCAAGTGCATCCTGTGCGCATATTGGACTGGAAAAGAAAACAGCTCCGGAATCAAGCCATAGGAATTGTAAAGGTCTAGTGGACCTAGTACGGTCCTGAGGATGCGACATGGGAGCATGAAGATGCTATGTGGGCAGAATACCCACATCTTTTTGAAGATTTTGAAAATCTTATTGATGTTGTGTAAAGAGTTGCACTGAGGAAAGTGAAAAAATAATGGGAGGGGATTGTAATACCCCAAGGACGTGCCCCATTTATATTATGAATTGTAATCATGTTTTGTAGGCTGGTGTGTCGAGTATTGATAAGCTGGTGGGCTTATGTGTTTATTAGGA
>JASDQU010241703.1:107035-126320 GCA_032191745.1 Picea mariana | reverse complement strand
AGCTCCGAAGTCCAAAGGATATCTACACCGTGGATCATAGGAAAAGATCCTGACAGTTAGATCCATGTCCAGGAAGGAAAAGGAAAGTCACTTCGAAGGATATCAAGTGTGGAGTGTGAAAAATCCCGAAGTCCTGAAGTAGATCACAATCGTTTGTTGTGAAGGACACGCATCAAGAGATCATGTACTTTAGGTGGAAGTACTTCGAGAGGAGGCAAGTGCTATGATTTTGAAACTCCCGAAGCCCGAAGTGTCGAAGTCGCTCATAGTCGTTGATCGTGAAGGAGGACAGGCATCAGTAGATTGTGAACTCTGGGAGAAAGTGCCTTGGGAAAAGGTGAGCGTAGAGGAGTTGAAACTCATGAAGCCTGAAGAACCGAAGTGGTGAATCATGATGACATCACCTGGAGGTGACATGAACACATGGGATGTGTACCACGTGTCAGTGGGTTTAGAATACGTGGAAGATTGAAATGGAATTTGGAACGTGACAAGGGTCACCCATCTGAATGGGCCACATATCATTCACTAGTATTCCGCCATGTGGCATCCTATGTGATCATGGTGAGTGGAACCCGAGGTTATGTAACGAAGTTAAGGGTTAGAGGACCCATAGTGTCATTGATCACAATACATCAAGATCAATGGCTAGGAGACATTGCGGGGACCTAAGTTGCACAGAAGATAATTATCCAAGAAGGTCTCGCAATCCAAACTGTGGTTTCACTAAGGGTTTACGTGTCATCGTTAGAAGAATTGTGGGATGAAAGGCGGGTTACTCCAAACCATCATTGCATGCCCCTGAAATTGGGAAAAAGTTAAGTGATGTAATGTAATAATGTCACCTAAGATGACATGGGAGTGTTTGGAGATTAATGGTTTAGGGTGCGCGGATGTGAAATCTTCCGAAGTTCCGAAGTCCCAGAACTTAGATGCTTGAAGTTCCACAGTGAAGTGTCAGTCGTACGATGCTGGGTAGATGTGGATCATTGATCCACACTACTGCACGAGTTTAGTAAGTCAGAACTCCAAGTGAATGTTGTGTTATTCTTGGAAATATTTCGAAGCCAAAGGTCAAAGGACTGAGTGCGCACTTATTGATCTAGCACTTGGTCATGACCCATGGTCGCGTGGGCTGGGGAACTGAGAGAAACGGGCTAGTGCCCAAAACCTTAGTAGAGTAGAGCTCTAAAAGAAGAAATCTATGGGGATTCTTGATTGAACGAGAATCACAGAGAATGAAAACTAAATGTTATCTTGAGTCAGATTTGTTTATGAATGTTGTGGGATTTGTTAAGGAATAATGGTCTGACAAATTCCGGTTGTCTGCACATTGTGTTTGCATAAGTTTAACGAGTGTCAGAACTAAATAGAATTGCCACTGAGTGCAAAAGAAATGGAAGAGACACAGAATGCTTCCAGTTCAGAGAATGAAGCTAAAGGGATGGATGTTCATTTGGGAGTTGAAAGGTCGAAATCCAATGGGAATGGAGAATAGATATATAAGGAAGGGAATATGATCAAAATCATTGAAAGATTGCAGAAAGATGCCCAAACTCACCGAGCATATAGCAGAAAGATCATGCAAGCTAAGTAACATCAAGGAGAATTCAACTTAAAGTTTATGAAGATTCTGGAGAGAATAGAAAAGAAGTTGGACAAGGAGAGAGACTCGAGCAAAAAGTGGAGTCACTAGACTTTTGAAGGAAGAAGATCAAGGAGTGTTGGTAGACACCATCATCACTCCCAAGGTCACTCCAAGAGGAGAGCACATAGTAGTTCAAGCCCATTTCCTACCAGAAAGCACAGGGGATCTGGAGTGGATGAACTGAAGAGAAGAATGAACAAGATTAAGCCTCCTATGTTTCATGGAGAACATAAGAAGGAGGAAGATGTCAAGACACGGTTACTTGGCATGATGAAATATTTCCAACTGCAGAATTATTCCTATCATGAAGAAGGAAGAATTGTGATGTATCAAATGAAAGGAAAAGCATTCATGTGGTGGGATCAACTTGTGCAGGTGCAACACATTAGAGAGAAAGATATCACTTGGAATGAATTCAAGAGGTATTTAGAGAAGAAATACTTGACTAAAAGATACTATGACAGAAATATGAAATAGTTCTTTGAACTCAAATGGGGTAGCATGACCATTGATGAATACGAACGAAGATTTTTTGAATTGCTGAAGTATGCCCGTTCATCAAAGATGAGACTGCCAACATTCAAAGGTATCTGAGTGGACTGCCACCTTTCATTGGGGACAAGATTCAATATGATCACCCTAATACTATGGAAGAAATGATAAGAAGAGTGAAATTCCTATATGAGCAACAAAGAGAAAATCCTACTTTTCGGAAGGCTTGGGATGACCAGAAGAAGTTCAAGAAAGAGCAGAGCCAGAAGGGAAACAAACCCCCCTTTTTCAAAAACAGTCCTCAAGGATAGCCATCATTTAGAGAGTCGATAATGGCTGACGTAGGGGGGAAAAGACCAAGGAAGATGCCCATTCAGTTTTGGGGATGTGGGAAACCATAAGTACAGAGTTTGTCCCCACAAAAATGGCAAAGTGAGAGTTGTCCATAATGTTAAGCAAGATGAAACACTTGAGGACATGGGCAGTAGAATGCCAAGGATCTATGCAGCTCTGGACAACAAACAAGTTGAATATCATTCACACATGATTGAAGTGGAAGGTATGATCAACAACCATGCCTTTACGATTTTAATTGATTCAGGGGATAACCATAGTTATATAGATCCTAGAGTGGTGGAAAGCTTGCAATTGTCGAGAAAGAAAACATGAAAAGTCTTGTTTAGTGCAACTGGCTATAGAAACCAAGAGAAAATTCACTAAGTTAGTTAAGTCATGTCCAGTGGACATGAATGGACTGAGCACAAAGGCTGAATTGAACATTCTATCTTTAGGTTCTTATGACTGTCAAATTGGGATGGACTGGTTGGACCAGCGCAATGCCATCTTGGATTTTCATAACAAGGCATTCACTTGCCTGGATGAGGAAGTAAATCAAAGAACAATCCAATGAATTCCGAGAGTTGTTGCTATCAGAGAAAACTCAACAATGCAACTGAAGAAGTGCTACAGGAAAGGCTGTCAATTATTTGCATCCCATGTGGAGGAAGCATCTAAGGATGAGGTCTCAAAGATTGGATATCATGCGCTACTAAAGGAGTTTGAAGATGTATTTTAGGAGGTACCTAGACTACCCCCGAAGAGAGATATTGAATTCTCTGTAAACTTGATGCCTTGAAAAGCTCCAGTGTCAAAATCTCCTTACAGAATGACTACGTTAGAGCTGAAATAACTGCAATTGCATCTTGAGGAGCTCTTGAGGAGCTCCTGAGGAAGGGGTATATATGCCCAAGCATGTCACCTTGGGGAGCGTCGGTTCTATTCATGAAGAAGAAGGATGAGATACTGAGATTGTGTATCAATTTCAGACAATTGAACAAAGTAATTGTAAAGAACAAATATCCTCTGCCGAAGATTGATGACCTCTTCGATCAGTTGACGGATGAAAATATATTTTCAAAGATAGGCCTTAGGTCAAGATATCACCAGGTATGGATAAAGGATGGAGACATAAGCAAGACTACCTTTAAAACAAGGTATGGTCATTATGATTTCACAGTGGTTCCGTTTGGACTGTTGAACACACCCGTTGTTTTTATGTGCCTGATGACTGGTGTATTCAGGGAATATCTATACAAGTTTGTCATAGTCTTTTTGGATGACATTCTGGTGTATTGCAAGTCGGAGGAAGAGAATGAAAAACATCTGAGGATTGTGCTACAAGTGATAAGAGAGCATCAAATGTATGCCAAGTTGAGCAAATACTCGTTTTATCAAAGATCCATTACTTGGGGCATATTGTTTCAGAGGATAGGATAGTTGTAGATCCTGAGAAGATTTAGGCCATCGGAGAATGGTCAGCACCAAATAATGTGACAAAATTCAGATCATTTATGGGTCTAGTTGGTTATTACAGAAGGTTTATCGTAGTGTTCTCAAGGATAGTTTACCCTATCACTTCCTTACAAAGGAAGGAGAAGAAGTTTCTTTGGACAGAGGATTGTGAGAGAAGCTTCCAACAATTGAAGCAACTATTAACCAGTGCTCCAATCCTGAGGACTGGAGACCCAAATGAATATTTTGTGGTGTGCACAAATGCATGCAAAGAAGGACTGGGAGGAGTCCTCAGTCAAAATGGATTCATAACTTTTTATGAATCCAGAAAGTTGAAAGAGCACGAAAGGAACTATGCAACTCATGATTTGGAGTTGGCAGCCATAGTACATGCTCTAAAGAAATGGAGGCATTACCTCATGGGAAGGAAGTTCAAACTAAGAACAGACCACAACAGTCTGAAATATTTGTTTGATCGGCCAACCTTGAACGCTAGACATATTAGGTGGTTGGAGTTTCTCTGTGAGTGTGATTTTGATATCAAGCATATCAAAGGGAAGGAGAATAAAGTGGTTGATGCACTCAGCAGAAGAGTGCATGAATTACATGCTACAACCATTAGCATGTACCAAACTGATATTAAAATTAGAATTTTGAAGGATGCAAATACAGATTTGTAGTACAAGGATTTGGTAGAAAAGCTACAACAAGGTGAGATGCCAAATAAAGTGGAAAATTATAAATTAGAAACTGACGGAACACTTATGTATAAGAAAAAAAATTATGTACCTAATGTCCAGGACTTAAAACTTATGATTTTGAATGAAATGCATAATTTGCCTTATGCTAGGCACCCTGAATATCATAAAATTTTGGCAGCAGTCAAGAGCCATTACTTTTGTCCAGGTACGAAGAAAGAGATTGTTGAATACATCAGTATATGTATGGAGTGTCAGAAGGTTAAAGATGAGCATAGGCACCCAACATGGTTGTTGTAGCCTTTATCCATTCCTGAGTGCAAGTGGGAAGTAGTGACAATGGATTTCATCACAGGATTGCCTAGAATCGACAAGCATCATGATTCAATCATGGTGGTGGTGGACAAGCTTACAAAAGCTGCCCATTTCATTCTGTTAAAGACTACTCATAAGGCAACGGACATTTTTGATATTTTTATGAGGGAAATAGCACGATTGCACGGTATTCCCAAAACAATTGTGTCTGACAGGGACCCAAAATTTACCTCCAAGTTCTGGAAGGGGTTGTTCAAAGGATTCAGAATGAATCTAAACTTCATCACATCCTATTATCCTGAGTCTGATGGGTAGACAGAGCAGGTGAATCGAGTGATAGAAGACATAATAAGGATGTATGTGATGGACAAACCATCGAAATGGGAAGACTACCTACATTTGGTTGCATTAGCCTACAACAATGGGTATCAAGCATCGTTGAAGATGATCCTATTTGAAGCACTTTATGGCAAAAAGTGAAATACTCCAGTAAGCTTGGATAATCCAGCTAAAAGAGCAGTGGTTGGGCCAGAGTTGCTCAAGGAAATGAAAAAACAAATGCTAAAAATTAAGCAAAATTTGAAGGCTGCCCAAGATAGGAACAAGAGTTATGCTGATAAAAACAGAACCCACAGAAAGTTTAAAGTGGGAGACCATGTTTTCCTGAAAGTAAAAGCCAACATAAGTTCCCTGAAGCTGGGAAACTGTTCAAAGTTGGCAGCTAGATTTTGTGGGCCATTCGAAATCTTAGAAAGCATTGGGCCAGTTGCATATATGCTTGCATTACCTTCATCCATGATTGTACATAATGTGTTTCATGTTTCATTGCTTAAAAAATATATACCTGATGCTAATCATGCAATCGATTGGAATGTGATTCAGGTGAAGCAAGAAGGTGTCCTTCAAGTGCATCCTGTGCGCATATTGGACTGGAAAAGAAAACAGCTCCGGAATCAAGCCATAGGAATTGTAAAGGTCTAGTGGACCTAGTACGGTCCTGAGGATGCGACATGGGAGCATGAAGATGCTATGTGGGCAGAATACCCACATCTTTTTGAAGATTTTGAAAATCTTATTGATGTTGTGTAAAGAGTTGCACTGAGGAAAGTGAAAAAATAATGGGAGGGGATTGTAATACCCCAAGGACGTGCCCCATTTATATTATGAATTGTAATCATGTTTTGTAGGCTGGTGTGTCGAGTATTGATAAGCTGGTGGGCTTATGTGTTTATTAGGACGGAGAGCCTAAGTGTTATAGGCTAGGAGCTTGTTTTTGTATATGTAATTATGTAGAACATTAATAAAGATTAAACATCGCTACGTGCAGATCGACCACGAAGAAAGAGTGTTAAGAACCAAAGACTGTATACAAAATCACCAAAACAGATATACAATAAGAATATGCAAAATCATTTTTATTACTATCAAACCCTTGAGGTAGGGTAACACCATAGAATGGATCCTATTATGGAAATGATCCTCTCATGTTCACTTGCCTCTTTGAGGGGGCATCCTCCTATTAAGCTACTACTCCAAATACAATACTCTCTTCATATCTCATTACATTGCTTAAATCCCATTATATATTACGACCATCACCTAAGAACATTCTAGAGGAGGAATCTTCTAGAAGTAGAACCTTATAAGAAGTCATCTTACATTTATTATATCTAAC
Organism: Picea mariana; assembly: GCA_032191745.1. Taxonomy (NCBI): domain Eukaryota; kingdom Viridiplantae; phylum Streptophyta; class Pinopsida; order Pinales; family Pinaceae; genus Picea; species Picea mariana. The sequence goes on along the minus strand of JASDQU010241703.1, from coordinate 119,701 downwards.
AACCATAGTGGGCCTTATTTAATAATATAGTGGACCTAGTCCACCTTACATTGAATGACCTCCACTATTATCACTATGGTCCCTCTGCCCCCCCACTGCCTCTCTAGCTACCTTACATTCCATCCCCCTTATGAAAGTGTTGTCCTCAATGCTTGATGTACAACCATATACCAGAGTCCCATGGATAAGTGTGGACCATAGTGATGAAGTAGACTAGGGAACTGGGGTTCCATTGAGAAATGGTAGCCACCATGCTAAATTAGTCCAACCGCATTGTAAACCAGGGTCCCATGTCCAATTTCTCACGTGAATCCCACATGGAAGATATCGACACCCAATAACCAACTAAAAATGATGCTCCCAATACTGACACCTATCACATGGATCCAAATAAGAATATCAATCCACATAGTGGGATATGATCAAATATGAATCTGGAAGGAACAATACCATTGTAGAATATGTAGGCTGGATGTTGGTAACTAGCTCCTGATGTGGGACATTGACGTTCTCTACAGAAGGTGGAGTAGAGTCATAAAATAAAATATGAAAGTGGTTGTCATCCCAGAAATGACAACTATCCATATACCAATCATCACAATCGACCTCAAAAGCATACCAAGAATATATTTCTTAATTATATTCATCCCTGATGTCCGCCATAAGAAATCTCTCCTGCATATTATCTAATGAATCTTGAATACTACGAAAACTATCATTGAGGCCATCTGCAAGGTCATGTAATCTAGCATCCAATGTCTCATAGAATTGGGATTTGAATGCTTAAAAAAATGTAGAATTTCTTTGAGGGCTTGAGAGGAAATAGCCATCTAAGCACCCTATGAACTCTTCAGTCCCACAACCATCATGAAAAAACCCAAAAAATAGAACAATAAGTTACAACAAAAAATCGTGGCTTTTTCTGGAAAACCCTAAAAAACTGTTGAATTTAAAATGCTCATAACTTCACTTCCCGGACTCCGTTTCGGCTGATTATTTTTTTGAAATTGGGTAAAACTGTGAAAGGAACTCAAAGATATAATTTGTTTGGGCAAATTCGGCCTCCAACTACTACAAAAATAAAAACAAATTACGCCGTCGTCCACGGAAAAAACCCTAAAAATTGTAGATTTTAAAACTTCAATATCTTGACTTTCCGAACTCCGTTTCAGATGATTTGGTTTTTCAAATTGGGTTTTTTTATGAGAGGAACTCGGATACACAACATGTTTTTTCAATTTTTTCACACAAATATACCAAAAATTTATGAAATTTTGTGGCCCTCTTTGTTCTTCTCCGGAAAAAAAATCTGCAAAAATAAAAAATATTTGCCCACAATGTCTGCCAAGGAAAGTCCTCTGATACCACTTGTTAAGAACCAAAGACTGAATACAAAATCACCACAACAGATATACAAGAAGAGTATGCAAAATCGTTTTTATTACTATCAAACCCTTGAGGTAGGGCAACACCATAGAATGGATCCTATTATGGAAGGGATCCTCTCCTGTTCACTTGCCTCTTCGAGGGGGCATCCTCCTACTAATCTACCACTCCAAATACAATACTCTCTTCATATCTCATTACATTGATTGAACCCCTTTATATAGTACTACCATCACCTAAGAACATTCTAGAGGAGGAATCTTCTAGAAGTAGAACCTTATAAGAAGTGATCATCTTACATTTATTATATCTAATTACCCATTTATTATATCTAACTACCATAGTGGGCCTTATTTAATAATATAGTGGACCTAGTCCACCTTACATTGAATGATCCTTGTTAAGAACCAAACACTGAATACAAAAGCACCACAACAGATATACAAGAACAATATGCAAAATCTCTCTTATTATTATCAAACCCTTAGGGTAGGGCAACACCATACAATGGATCCTATTATGGAAGAGATCCTCTCATGTTCACTTGCCTCTTCAAGGGGGCATCCTCTTATTGAGCTACCGCTCTAAATACAATAATTCTTTTCATATCTCATTACATTGCTTGAACCCCTTTATATAGTACTACCATCACCTAAGAACATTCTAGAGGAGGAATCTTCTAAAAGTAGAACCTTATAAGAAGTCATCTTACATTTATTATATCTAACTACCATAGTGGGCCTTATTTAATAATATAGTGGACCTAGTCCACCTTACATTGAATGAGCTCCACTATTATCACTATGGGCCCTTTGCCCCCCCACTACCTCTCTAGCTACCTTACAAGGAGTCATGGCAAAGTAAGCTTCCATAAGGTGGGTAAGGGAAAGGGGGCTGAAAGGTTGGAAAGAGGGGCTAAGATTAGGGGATTAAGTCCTTGGGAATAATAATTTATTATTATTCCAAAGTGGTTTGAATGGTATAATTTTATCCTAAGTTCCCAGAAAAAGGGAACACGTACTTGATGGAGTGCATGCAGCTTCATGGGCGACATGTGTCGGCCCAGCCACATGCAATTTAATCCAAGAATTGAGTCGTGATGGTGGTTAATTATCCATTTGGGCATCCACTATCTATCCTACTATGCGTCCATGTCTAATCTCTGCATACCCTCATGCATATCTGAAACCAGAAAACTGTAATGTTTTCCTGAGAATCCAACGTATCCGTCGTCTGAACTGTTTGAGTCTGTGTTCGACCTCTGCATTGATTCCTTGTCACACACCCTGAAACCAGTGGAAAACCCATGGATTAAGCCATGACACCTATGTATCCTGTGAGCCCAGCCTATCCACCCTTATAGAGTCGAGTCCATACCTGAGCTGTCTTTGGGTTTCTACCTTTTGTTTTTCTTGAGTGGAATTGTGTTGTTGTTATCCTCACCTTGTAGGAATTGGGATGAAACTGGTTGAAGAAGTGGGTTGTCAGGCCCCCTGTGAGAAGCTCTCTCCAAGTGAGAGAGTCTATTGGGAAGTGGTTTTCTCCCAGAGAGAGTCCAACACCAACTACGAAGCTCTAAGAATTCCTGATCCAACCTATTGTTGAGACCTAGAGAGGGAGGTGAAGCACCGATGGACTGTTCTTGTAAAGGTGTATACTCCCGGGTGGAATAGGCATGTGGGGAATGAGAGTCCGTGAGTATTGGGCGTAAGAAGGCTCATGGAGAGAATCCTTCTGATTTCTTTGTGCATTTTTCCTGTAACCTTAGCTTAGTCTAGGATTCCCTTGCCCAGGGTGGAGCTTAGTCCCAGCTCGAGGGTGACCCACTAATGAGCGTGATGAGCAGCGTGGTCTAAGGATGGGAGGTTCGTGGAAGGTCTACATGTAGTTGGTGGAGTTACTGCAGTTTCAAATATAAGTATCATTATGTGTTTAATTTCAATTAAAATGCATCTCTATGATGCTTGTAATATTATCATGTATTCTGTTGCAAGTGGAATTATTGTTAATTCTAATTAATTCTGTATGTTAGCGGTAATTATGTGTTTACTCTGTGTTAAGTCATTTAACTTCATTTAAATCCATACTTTATGGATCTGACAGTGGGGTTGATGGTCGGGGATGTTATAACTACATTTAACTAGTGTTAGTTTGCAAAGACCTAGAGTCAGATCCATATTCTAGAGAAGCAAATAGAAGTACATTGATCTAGTATCTAATATCCATGAACCAAGATGAAAATTTAGTCCGAGAGTATTCAACAAGGTCGAAGAGTGAAGAAGATTTAACATCACTAAGTTATTGAATAATATCATTTCATTAAGGTGCAAGAATGAGTAAGAGTTACCATCACTAATTTGTTGAAATATTCATACTTTTGGAGGAACAAAAGTTCTTCAGTGGGAATGTGTGATACAGGTAGATCCATAACACTCATAGAGGTCCAAGAGTATCTCTAAATTATCAAAATTTGATCATCTCAAATGTTCTAAAAAAGGAATTCATTTCTTAGAGGTCGATGATAACATTACAACGATGTAAAAATCACCTTAAATGGAGTTCGTATGCAAAAGTTATGGCTAGTCAAAGTTTTGGTCAAACCGGGAAAAAAATCAAATTCAAAGGTGACACATGTCTCCACTGGGAGAATGACATGTGTCCTATCCGTACAACTATTAGGATGACATTAACAAGTTGACGTGGAAGCATGAGAGGCTGCCATGTGTCACTCATGTTTTTCATTTTTAGGCATCCATGTGGACCAATAAAAAGTGCCACATGTCATCTATACGGATGATATGGAAGGCTATATGATTCACATGGCACCACTGGAAGGGTGAAACATGGCCTATCGTACAATCTATGTGGAAGGTACAATCAACATCCATATTTTTATGTAGAAATGACTAGGAAGTGAGGTGGAAATGTGTAAGCAAAGGTGGCAGGTACAGTTGGTGACATATGGGACAATGGTAGGCCGCTACGTGGGAAAATCAAATGGTGCCACCTTGCTCCCTCAAGAAGGCCAATTTGTACTAGAATCAAAATAATTGGAGTCAGAACGATTTGAACCTCCGACCTCCTACCATGGCCAACAAACTTAACCACATGTGCTAACCATTCAAGCCAACGGTCATATCGAATATTCCAACGAGATACAATATATTTATTGTTGTATAAATGTAATATTCCAAAGAAATGGAGTCCATGGGAATTGAACCCTGGGCCTCCCTCCATACAAATCCATGAATTAACAGTTGACAGTTGTGTTGCTACAACCAACACAACCAACAATATTTAAGTTGTCACGTGCGTTTCAGTTAGGGGTTAGAGGCCCCACACCATATTTAATGGGAATGAAACCTAATACAAAAGAAGTTCATGAGACAGGTATAGTGCATACATTTGCATTTTGAGGGTGAAGTACGGAGTATTGTTTTTTGTGCCAAGAGAATCCTATTTTTGTGTTGTTTTGACTTGCATGCCAAGGTGAAAATGTCAGAACATAGACATGTTTATGCTCATTTTTCTCATTTTCTAGAGAGGAGTGTGATTTTTATGTTATTTTTTTGCTAAGATGTTTTCTATGAAATTATTAGTCCATATTTCCATTAATGAGTGCCATAGTGCATCGTTTGGCATGTAAAGAGGGGTGAAATTGAGCCAGTTCAGAATATGGTCGAGTTTATACTCATTTTTCTCATAAGTTTGCAAGGAATTCAATGGTTAACTCTATATCTAATTTTGAGCAACATGATTAAATAGTGACTTCAAATTTTTCTTTGTAAGTTCATTTTCTATTGTAATTTGACATTTGAAGCAATCTCACTATTTAAAAGGGGACTCGAAGAAGTAGTAAACTTCGTCATTAAATATTGTTTATTTGAATTCTTTTATTTTATGTTGTGTTATCTCATTGTTCTTCAAGTAAGTCATCATTTTATAATATTTTTGGTAATAAGCACATCATCCCGTGTTCTGCAAATCACCTCAATACAATCAAGAATTATTTTGAATCAAGTTAGATGTTAATATGGGTTTTTTGAGATTAAATTAGTATCTAAGGATTTTCAGATCACATACCCAACATTAGAAATCCTACAAATGGAACCATCCTTTCATGCCTATTGGATAATAGTGAGTATAAAAATTCACACTCAAAATTGCATCAAGAATAGAAGCCTTGGAAACCATTTTAAAGATAGATATCTCTTCACAATTCCTAGAACAAAAGCCTAGTTTGATTTCCATATTAAATCTATGTTGGTGAAACGTGAGAGCTATAAGTCTCACATTTATGGATCACCAGTCCATACAAGGCACCTCTTTCTGGGATTAAGTGGTTGGTAGTCTCTAGGGTAAAGCACCAATTGGCAATCATCTCTTTGTTTTTTTGCAACTTGTTTACCTCTTCCTTACTAATATCAGTTCAGTAGTACTATTTCATCCTAGCGATATATCATATAATTGGCCATGGGAATGGCCATTGGAACCAACAATTCTCTCAAGTAAGTAGCCAATGAAATATAGGATATATTTTTAGTGTTACTAAGCTCACCAATTATGTTTTCTATTCCATATAAACAATGATTATTTTTTGTGTATGGATCTTGTGGGGGGTTATGGTTTGAATTTGGATTAGGGTTTTACTTCATATTGGTAGAATAAACACTACATTTAAATTATAACAAAATATTTTCAAAATTTATGTAAAAATTTCTATAATTTAAAAAATATAAAATGAAATTTCAAAGCATGGAAATGAAATCTCCTCTATTAAAAATACCAAATTCCAACAATGCCAATGCCACTCTTGCTTGTCATTAGTAATATTAGGTTAAATTAGCAGTTAGGAGTTGGGTGAAAAAAAAGGATACATTGGTGTTTCTTTTACATAGAGTAATGTGCATACGTTTTAAAATGTGCACGTGTTAGAAATGTGCAAGTGTTTCTAACACATGTACATTCCTTTTATTTTAAAAATAACAAGCAAACATTGGTTACATGCGACAATTGATTGCATGGAGCTTCAAAAAGGGACAAATCTATTTAAATATGAATGTATGTGTGTTCTTGAAGAACATATGTGTTCCTAAAAATAACAATAGGTTCACATACCTATCGCAACAAAAAATGGAAGCAACTCCATGCACCCACCCCACGATCTAATATAACCCTTGAGAAATGACAAAACACGACATAACCATTCATGAACATCACAATGTTACATAGCAATTGAGGAACGTAAAATTTTTACATAAGTAAACTAACATGAACATTGAAATGTGACAACATTAAGGAACGTCATCATCCAACATAATTGTTGAGAAACCTTGCAATATGACATAATCCTTGATGGAAATCACAATGTGACATAACCATTAAGGAACATATCAATTTGGAATAACCATTGAGGAACATACTAATTTGGAATAAGTCAATTAAGATTGGCATCACAATTAAACTTGATCATTGAGTAACTTCACAATCCAACATAACCTTTGAGTAGTGTCGCAATGAAACATAACCCTTGATGAATGTTCCAATGTTACATAACCATAATTGATGAACGTTGAAATTCGACATAAATCAACCTAGATGAATGTTCCAATGTGACATAAGTTCTTAAACTATTCTATTGAATTATCCCAATATGCCATAAAATTAAGGTCGACCATATTATTTACCTCAAACATAACCACAAGGTCCCACTTAGTGAATTTATGACATAGAACGTTCGTTCAAGGGATACTAAATAATACCTCTTATTTCACTAGATATTGTTAAATACCTCCCAAAAACCTTTTTTTAACCCCCCTCCTAGTACATCTTTCCAATAATAAAAACCCCTATTTTTACTATATATCCCTTATTTTTACCAAATACCCCCTTTTATACCCCCTCCCAGATACCTATAAACCCCCTCATACCTTGCATCCCCCACCCAAATACCTACAATATATGGACTCTATTTTTCACAATTTTAAAACCCTCTTCATGAATGAACGTGATAAGATATTAGTCACCAAGGTGAAGCCCCCATGAGGATAACCCTTTATACTATTATTCTTCGAATGTCGCATTATGACATAACATTGAAATCAACAATGTGATTACTTTGAAATTTTGCAATGTGACATAATATTAAAGCCAATATCTTAAATATTTATCTTGAAATGTCATAATGTCATATAACATTCAATTCAACTATATTATAAAACCTTTTAATGATACAATATGGCATAATATTGAATTCAACCTCTTAATGTTGGAATGTGACATAATTTTTAATTCAACATCTTAATGTGATAATATGACATAAATATGAATTTGACCTCTTAATGTTATATTCTGACATAATATTCAATTTAACCTCTTAATGCCTCAAAGTGACATAATATTGAATTCAAACAAAACATCATCTACAACATAATATTTAATTCAACCTCTTCATGTCATAACAAGACACAATATTCAAGTCAACCTCTTCATTTTGTAATGCTATATAATATTGAATTGAACCTCTTAATGTCATAATGTTACATAATATTGAATTTAACCATATTTTCCTAATGTTCCATAATATTAAACTCAAACTCTTACATTATTTCTCTTAAAATATCATAAAGTTAACCATTGTTGTCAAAAGTCAACCATAGTATACCTTGGTTAACAAGGTCAACCACAGTGAGCCATATCCAAAATGGTCAACCATAGGAATAAGGTTTAAAAGGTCAACCATAGTTAACTAAGGTTAATCATAATTCACCAAGTCAAGGATAGTCAAACCAACATCGACCATAATAAAGGGGTATGTTGGAGCACAGTGGGAAGACCCAGGGTTCAACATGAATTCACCAACAAAACCTTATGATATTGGCCCTTTCGGCATCACCCACAAGCATGTGAAGTCTCACCCAAGGTATCTATGGGAACTGCAGGAATCAAGTTTCCTCAATGATGAAGGGATGGGAGGTAGTCCTCATAAAAATTGTACTTAGAATTTGTTCATCATATCTTATATCATGTGCGCCTAAACATAAGAACATGTAACATATTCAGAATAATAGACATATATCATATATGTGCAATCAAGAGAAAAACAAACACATCATGACACATAGATACTATATTTAATGTGGTTCATCCAATATGGGATACATCCACAATGGTTGGCTTCTTATTATGTTAATCAAAATCACCCATTACAAAATATGCACACTAAACTCATACATCATGCCCTTTTCGTTATCCTATTCTTATATCTATCTCTGTGGCTCTTCACTCTTGCATATCTCACATGCATTGCATCACATACATTCAATACTTCTCACTCTTCTACTCTCATACTTTTTCCCTACTACTCTATTCCAAAACCCTTACATATTTATATAATTACAATAGGGCTTAGCCCTGATCAATGGACATAAAATGTCTGACTTACAATGGTCTTCCTCCTTTTGCACGCGATGGTATGAAAATTACACTAATTTTCTATACTTCATTTTTGTGCTACGTTGTTCCTAAAAATGCTCCCAAAATCATTTCCCAATAGGCCCACAACACTCACTTGCGGCTCATCTCGAGCCATTCATTCCTTCAATGATGCTCCCTTCCATGTCACAACGAAATTATCAAAAACTTTCTTTGGGATTGCGACCTTCTCCTTTGCCCGTGCTTCTTGCATCAAAATCTCATCTGTTGTTTCTACATTAATGGTGGTATTTCGTTTCTTTGTACTATCTTGTACTTCTTGCTTCACTATGCCTTGTGCAATTGGAAGTTCTTTTGTCACTCGAAAGGCTTGCTCCTGTAGGGACTCAAGATTTTGCGTGAGAGTCTGTTGTTCATATCTTATCTGGTTGATCTTGAGGTACAACTTCCTATTCTAAACTATTGTAGTCATTCATTATGTTGGTATTAGAGTGATCATTGCTTCTTTGAATTTCTATGCCTTCTCTTGTGCACTCTATAACCATTTTTATAATGCTTGTAGCTCTGCATTTTCAAAAAATTGAGTCCACACTTGTATACTCTCTTCATATAGATTTGTGCATTCCTCTTCCAAGCTCCTAATGCTCTCCATGGTGGTCATGGTTTTCTTCTCATGTTGCTCCCTTTCCTCTTGGTGGGGTACTTGGCGTTGTGTGAGCTTCCAAATATACTATCTTTGCATGAAATCCTTGAATGAATTTGCTTATCTCCGTTACTTTCTCTTCCAAAGGAGTATCTACTTCCATTGGTACATCTGGAAGCTTTTTATATACCTCCTGCACTACATGTTGCAGCCTTCTTGTCTTCTGCATGACCTTGTCCCATTCCAACATGATTTTACTATACTCTGCATGTAGTGCATCATTGTCTGCATTTAATTTGGCCAATTCTATAGAAATCAACTCTGCACACAATTGGATCTGTTTTGTAACATTTTTCTAAAATCTATGTAATATGTTCATCAATAGTTATGATAATACTAAGTCAATATGGATTAATTCTTGCACGTTGATTTGAAAATAGGGGGCTGACTTGTTATTCTATGCAAGCACCCTCTACCTCATTAAAATAAACTTTACAGGACCTTGCTCAATGTGTTAAAATATGAAAGATAAATTATGTGCCAAGTTTATGCATCTTCTTTTAAATGTTTATGTGTGAGGAAATTTTCCTTTAAATGTTTAAATATGTGTTTTAAATAAATACACAATAAACATATCTTGCATCAAATAAACCATCAAACTCACAACAATAACAAGATGATAAAGGAGTTCACCCCTCTCTGGGCTACATCTCCTTGAGCCTCCATCAATGGACTTGGCTCCTTGGGATTAGTTTGTCAAAGATTCTTTTACAAGATGCTGCTCAACTCCAATGGAAATTTTGACTCTACCATTGGGTTCATAATACATAAAAACCCCAAAAATGACTAATAGAACTCTGAAAACGGATCATGGCTCATCCGAGCATGACCTCTTCTACATGTGGCCTTAAGCTTCCCTGAGCTTCATTGTGGAAAAAACCACCTGTAAAAGTCCTCAAATGGATCTAAAACCTATCCCAATGTGTTTAGAGCATAGCAATTAGCCAAAAATGACTATTCAGTCACAGAAAACAGACTTGTGCTCATCTAAGCATGATCTCAATCAATGAAGGCTTCAAGCTCCCTGGAGCTCTCTGAAACTTCAATGGTGAAAAAACTGTAAATGAAGTTTTCAAATGGCTTTGAAAATAGTGCCAATGGATTCAGAACGTCCAAAAACCCCTATATGGGATTTTTCGGCACCTCATTTGACCAAAAAATGAAGAAGATAGGCCTCCTTCCATTTTCTTCCTTCAAGCTTGTTGTCTCTGGTTCGCAAAACGCACCTCTCTGTGCCCAACCTAGCTCAAGCACTCCAAATCATGCTAAAACCTAGTACTGGTGCATAACCATAAAATGGGTGAAACTGTAGGATGGTTAGGGCGCGCCCAGCCCCTAACCGCCAAAACCGTGGGCATATGGTCCATGTGACTGTGCTCTCAAACAAAAAGGACCAAGATTTTAAACCAATGAAAATGCGCCAAGTGTCGGGTAAATGGTTGCTTGTAACCGTTTTAAAAACAAATATTTGAAACCTGCGTGAATCTCGAATCCATTTAACAAACGTGCACGGGTGGTCGGATTGAGTTTGCATGTGACTAGGGGCCGAGGCTTAGCCACAGCCCGGCCCGCGCCCAAACCATAACACATTTCAACTTAAATATAAATGAATGCATATAGTGTTAAGAAACACTATGGTGGTGCGTTGGCAGGGTGGACTTTGCAAAGTCTTTGCACGGTGGAGGAGGTTCGGGGTTCGATCCCCACGGACTCCATAATATTTTTAAACAACAACCAAACCATTCCATAATAGGGTACCACGTGGTAGCCCACGACTGGGCCATGTGGCACCAAACCACTTGCCAAAATGATGCCAAATGTCACAACAGGATTCGTCCAAAATCTACCAATCAATGAATGCCACATCACCAACTTCCACCTCAGTGTACGGACGTGCCACATCATCGTATGGCCTCTGCCACATCAGCATCCGTACGGACTGTACAGTCAACAATTTTTTTTTGCATGTTTAACGATTTGAACAGAACGCGATATCTCACTCATACGATGTCTGTTTGAACCTAAATGAGTTGCATTGGGTTCGTGACAACGAGGGCTACACACCTGTTCGTTTTGAGGCAATTCCAAGAACTTTGATTTTTGAGCTAAATTTTGACCCCTGGTCCAAATTTTGATCACGCCTTCCCACTGAAAGGCTTTTGGACCCACAAAATCTTATGGTTATCTATCTAAGCTTCAATACTCTTCTACTTTCAAGTTCTATCAACTGATTCTACTTGAAAAGTCTTTTTGACAATCACCTGAATACCTTGACATGCCTTGCACTGCAACTGGCTATGTCCCTCAACCATTGTTCTCTGGTTGTTGCTGACCCACTGTTCTCTTTGTGCTTGGAATATTGCCAAGCTTCCCATTGAGAATCAAGTCCCTCTTGTGAACTCTTTGGCATCAAAACAATTCTCTCTACAATGGCTGCAAAAACTTTCCTGCGACATCTTGTCACAAACCAAGAAAACCATCAATCTTGAAAAAAATTTTACACAAGACTAAAAATGATGCCAACAAAGTCTTTTGCTCTTCAAGAAAACGGTCGCATCTTGTGCTTCATCAAAGCACGTGGCTTTTTCCTGCATCTTGGTGTACTCAAAATTGACTTACAAGCCAACAAATACCATCGACTAAACATAAGTCGAAAAACATGATCAACACAACATAGTCATCAAGACAACATCGACACAAGTCGAAACTCATTTGAAACATATCGACCTTCCCAAAATAACAAGTCGACATTCATGATACACAATCATGAATCATTCATGATGAACTATCACCAGTTCACTGCTTACACATACACAAAAACACATGCATGTGCATAGCTCTTCAACTCTCCTTCAAGTACAAACATAAGTACATGAACCCAAAATATGTGGGTACATAAGAGTTGAATATGAAAAAAGATATATGGATATAACAAGTAACACCATACCCCTCTTTTACATCCTCCTGTCGAAGTTGTGCAACAAACAAGAATGCCTTCAAACGAATTGCATTCACATGCAACTTGCATCATACAAGTTGTGATAAATCACTGCAACTTGTCATACTCTCAACATAAATGCATACATAAGGCTGAAATGTGCATCTACAACAGAAAATGCAAGCCTTACTTGCTCAAGAAATCC
>JASDQU010241703.1:67220-107015 GCA_032191745.1 Picea mariana | reverse complement strand
TGATATTGGCCCTTTCGGCATCACCCACAAGCATGTGAAGTCTCACCCAAGGTATCTATGGGAACTGCAGGAATCAAGTTTCCTCAATGATGAAGGGATGGGAGGTAGTCCTCATAAAAATTGTACTTAGAATTTGTTCATCATATCTTATATCATGTGCGCCTAAACATAAGAACATGTAACATATTCAGAATAATAGACATATATCATATATGTGCAATCAAGAGAAAAACAAACACATCATGACACATAGATACTATATTTAATGTGGTTCATCCAATATGGGATACATCCACAATGGTTGGCTTCTTATTATGTTAATCAAAATCACCCATTACAAAATATGCACACTAAACTCATACATCATGCCCTTTTCGTTATCCTATTCTTATATCTATCTCTGTGGCTCTTCACTCTTGCATATCTCACATGCATTGCATCACATACATTCAATACTTCTCACTCTTCTACTCTCATACTTTTTCCCTACTACTCTATTCCAAAACCCTTACATATTTATATAATTACAATAGGGCTTAGCCCTGATCAATGGACATAAAATGTCTGACTTACAATGGTCTTCCTCCTTTTGCACGCGATGGTATGAAAATTACACTAATTTTCTATACTTCATTTTTGTGCTACGTTGTTCCTAAAAATGCTCCCAAAATCATTTCCCAATAGGCCCACAACACTCACTTGCGGCTCATCTCGAGCCATTCATTCCTTCAATGATGCTCCCTTCCATGTCACAACGAAATTATCAAAAACTTTCTTTGGGATTGCGACCTTCTCCTTTGCCCGTGCTTCTTGCATCAAAATCTCATCTGTTGTTTCTACATTAATGGTGGTATTTCGTTTCTTTGTACTATCTTGTACTTCTTGCTTCACTATGCCTTGTGCAATTGGAAGTTCTTTTGTCACTCGAAAGGCTTGCTCCTGTAGGGACTCAAGATTTTGCGTGAGAGTCTGTTGTTCATATCTTATCTGGTTGATCTTGAGGTACAACTTCCTATTCTAAACTATTGTAGTCATTCATTATGTTGGTATTAGAGTGATCATTGCTTCTTTGAATTTCTATGCCTTCTCTTGTGCACTCTATAACCATTTTTATAATGCTTGTAGCTCTGCATTTTCAAAAAATTGAGTCCACACTTGTATACTCTCTTCATATAGATTTGTGCATTCCTCTTCCAAGCTCCTAATGCTCTCCATGGTGGTCATGGTTTTCTTCTCATGTTGCTCCCTTTCCTCTTGGTGGGGTACTTGGCGTTGTGTGAGCTTCCAAATATACTATCTTTGCATGAAATCCTTGAATGAATTTGCTTATCTCCGTTACTTTCTCTTCCAAAGGAGTATCTACTTCCATTGGTACATCTGGAAGCTTTTTATATACCTCCTGCACTACATGTTGCAGCCTTCTTGTCTTCTGCATGACCTTGTCCCATTCCAACATGATTTTACTATACTCTGCATGTAGTGCATCATTGTCTGCATTTAATTTGGCCAATTCTATAGAAATCAACTCTGCACACAATTGGATCTGTTTTGTAACATTTTTCTAAAATCTATGTAATATGTTCATCAATAGTTATGATAATACTAAGTCAATATGGATTAATTCTTGCACGTTGATTTGAAAATAGGGGGCTGACTTGTTATTCTATGCAAGCACCCTCTACCTCATTAAAATAAACTTTACAGGACCTTGCTCAATGTGTTAAAATATGAAAGATAAATTATGTGCCAAGTTTATGCATCTTCTTTTAAATGTTTATGTGTGAGGAAATTTTCCTTTAAATGTTTAAATATGTGTTTTAAATAAATACACAATAAACATATCTTGCATCAAATAAACCATCAAACTCACAACAATAACAAGATGATAAAGGAGTTCACCCCTCTCTGGGCTACATCTCCTTGAGCCTCCATCAATGGACTTGGCTCCTTGGGATTAGTTTGTCAAAGATTCTTTTACAAGATGCTGCTCAACTCCAATGGAAATTTTGACTCTACCATTGGGTTCATAATACATAAAAACCCCAAAAATGACTAATAGAACTCTGAAAACGGATCATGGCTCATCCGAGCATGACCTCTTCTACATGTGGCCTTAAGCTTCCCTGAGCTTCATTGTGGAAAAAACCACCTGTAAAAGTCCTCAAATGGATCTAAAACCTATCCCAATGTGTTTAGAGCATAGCAATTAGCCAAAAATGACTATTCAGTCACAGAAAACAGACTTGTGCTCATCTAAGCATGATCTCAATCAATGAAGGCTTCAAGCTCCCTGGAGCTCTCTGAAACTTCAATGGTGAAAAAACTGTAAATGAAGTTTTCAAATGGCTTTGAAAATAGTGCCAATGGATTCAGAACGTCCAAAAACCCCTATATGGGATTTTTCGGCACCTCATTTGACCAAAAAATGAAGAAGATAGGCCTCCTTCCATTTTCTTCCTTCAAGCTTGTTGTCTCTGGTTCGCAAAACGCACCTCTCTGTGCCCAACCTAGCTCAAGCACTCCAAATCATGCTAAAACCTAGCACTGGTGCATAACCATAAAATGGGTGAAACTGTAGGATGGTTAGGGCGCGCCCAGCCCCTAACCGCCAAAACCGTGGGCATATGGTCCATGTGACTGTGCTCTCAAACAAAAAGGACCAAGATTTTAAACCAATGAAAATGCGCCAAGTGTCGGGTAAATGGTTGGTTGTAACCGTTTTAAAAACAAATATTTGAAACCTGCGTGAATCTCGAATCCATTTAACAAACGTGCACGGGTGGTCGGATTGAGTTTGCATGTGACTAGGGGCCGAGGCTTAGCCACAGCCCGGCCCGCGCCCAAACCATAACACATTTCAACTTAAATATAAATGAATGCATATAGTGTTAAGAAACACTATGGTGGTGCGTTGGCAGGGTGGACTTTGCAAAGTCTTTGCACGGTGGAGGAGGTTCGGGGTTCGATCCCCACGGACTCCATAATATTTTTAAACAACAACCAAACCATTCCATAATAGGGTACCACGTGGTAGCCCACGACTGGGCCATGTGGCACCAAACCACTTGCCAAAATGATGCCAAATGTCACAACAGGATTCGTCCAAAATCTACCAATCAATGAATGCCACATCACCAACTTCCACCTCAGTGTACGGACGTGCCACATCATCGTATGGCCTCTGCCACATCAGCATCCGTACGGACTGTACAGTCAACAATTTTTTTTTGCATGTTTAACGATTTGAACAGAACGCGATATCTCACTCATACGATGTCTGTTTGAACCTAAATGAGTTGCATTGGGTTCGTGACAACGAGGGCTACACACCTGTTCGTTTTGAGGCAATTCCAAGAACTTTGATTTTTGAGCTAAATTTTGACCCCTGGTCCAAATTTTGATCACGCCTTCCCACTGAAAGGCTTTTGGACCCACAAAATCTTATGGTTATCTATCTAAGCTTCAATACTCTTCTACTTTCAAGTTCTATCAACTGATTCTACTTGAAAAGTCTTTTTGACAATCACCTGAATACCTTGACATGCCTTGCACTGCAACTGGCTATGTCCCTCAACCATTGTTCTCTGGTTGTTGCTGACCCACTGTTCTCTTTGTGCTTGGAATATTGCCAAGCTTCCCATTGAGAATCAAGTCCCTCTTGTGAACTCTTTGGCATCAAAACAATTCTCTCTACAATGGCTGCAAAAACTTTCCTGCGACATCTTGTCACAAACCAAGAAAACCATCAATCTTGAAAAAAATTTTACACAAGACTAAAAATGATGCCAACAAAGTCTTTTGCTCTTCAAGAAAACGGTCGCATCTTGTGCTTCATCAAAGCACGTGGCTTTTTCCTGCATCTTGGTGTACTCAAAATTGACTTACAAGCCAACAAATACCATCGACTAAACATAAGTCGAAAAACATGATCAACACAACATAGTCATCAAGACAACATCGACACAAGTCGAAACTCATTTGAAACATATCGACCTTCCCAAAATAACAAGTCGACATTCATGATACACAATCATGAATCATTCATGATGAACTATCACCAGTTCACTGCTTACACATACACAAAAACACATGCATGTGCATAGCTCTTCAACTCTCCTTCAAGTACAAACATAAGTACATGAACCCAAAATATGTGGGTACATAAGAGTTGAATATGAAAAAAGATATATGGATATAACAAGTAACACCATACCCCTCTTTTACATCCTCCTGTCGAAGTTGTGCAACAAACAAGAATGCCTTCAAACGAATTGCATTCACATGCAACTTGCATCATACAAGTTGTGATAAATCACTGCAACTTGTCATACTCTCAACATAAATGCATACATAAGGCTGAAATGTGCATCTACAACAGAAAATGCAAGCCTTACTTGCTCAAGAAATCCAACCATTTCTTACCAAGACAACTCAATGGTGAATTCTTCTGCTGAAAATCGTCTTCTTGTGAATCATCTTGACACACATCAATGATGGAATCTCCTCTTCCATTCTTGCCAATCTCTTTATCCATCTTCTTCTTGTGCTGTGGATGAGTGGTTGGATGCAATGTCCAACATTGGTCAATGAGATGACCCCTCTTCTGGAAATGAGTGCAAATCTTTTGCATCCTCTTTTCAAGTTGTCTTTGCTTGTAAAGTTTCCTGAAAGGGGTTAATCTTTTCCAACATTTTGAAACATGATGGTTATATAAACCACAATATGTACATGGATTTTTTCTTCCATTTTTACATGCAAATTTATCATGCTTAACATAATCAAAAGCAACTGAATGATAGGCAGAATTATACCTTGAACATTCACCTTTATTGCCTCTTTGAGGAGGTGAATTTGAAGAGTTACAAGCTCTCCTTTGAAGACCAACAACAGTGTTCTTGTCCTCATGGCTGTCACAACTCTCTTGTTTCATACATTTGCATTCATCTTGAACACATACTTTGCATGCTGGAGGGGTTGAACTTGCAACAAAAGTTCTTGAACTTTCACCTTTATAGCCTTCTTGAGGAGGTGAACTTGAAACAAAATTTGTTCTTGGAACTTTTTCCCTTGTCTCCTCAACTTTGGAATTTTCTCCATCTCTTTGTTCATATCCAAGACCACAATACTTGGGCCTTTCTTCAACAACAATAGGCTCAACAATTCCTTGTGCATGCTTGCCTAAACCTCTACCTTCATAGCCCATTTTTAACAATAACTTGGACCCTATTCCTCTTGTGTGATTTTCAAAAACACCAAATCATTCATCTTGAGAGGAATTTGAAGATAAACTAACATTACATACCTCATGTTCATGCATGTACTTGGTAAGGGTTTCATTTGCCTCATGGAGTTGAGTCTCCATCTCATGCAACTTTTCAAGAAGCTGGTCTTTCTCCTCCTTTATGGCCATCAACTGCTCTTCAAGAGCAATCCTCTCTTCTCTATCTTCCCACAACTCTTGTACCATATCTCTCATGGTTACAAACTCCTTCAACATCTCTTTGTCAAAGAACTTGGATAATGAAGATGTATGAGAACTATCAATGTTTGAAGCTTCCTCCATCCTTGCAAGATATCAAACTTCAACACAAAACTTGCACAAATACCAACAGCTAAAACTCTAGCTATCAATGGCAATCACATGAGAAAAAAAAACTAATCTCTGATACCACCTAATCTGAAAATAGGGGGCTGACTTGTTATGCTATGTAAGCACCCTCTACCTCATTAAAATAAACTTTACAGGACCTTGCTCAGTGTGTTAAAATATGCAAGATAAATTATGTGCCAAGTTTATGCATCTTCTTTTAAATGTTTATGTGTGAGGAAATTTTCCTTTAAATGTTTAAATATGTGTTTTAAATAAATACACAATAAACATATCTTGCAGCAAATAAACCATCAAATTCACAACAATAACAAGATGATAAAGGAGTTCACTCCTCTCTGGGATACATCTCCTTGAGCCTCCATCAATGGACTTGGCTCCTTGGGATTAGTTTGTCAAATATTATTTTACAAGATATTTCTCAACTCCAATGGAAATTCTGACTCTACCATTGGGTTCATAATACATAAAAACCCCAAAAATGACTAATAGAACTCTGAAAACGGATCATGGCTCATCCAGACACGACCTCTTCTACATGTGGCCTTAAGCTTCCCTGAGCTTCATTGTGGAAAAAACACCTTTAAAAGTCTTCAAGTGGATCTGAAACCTATCCCAATGTGTTCAGAGAATAATAATTAGCCAAAAATGACTATTCAGTCACAGAAAACAGACTTGTGCTCATCTGAGCATGATCTCAATCAATGAGGGCTTCAAGCTCCCTAGAGCTCTCTAAAACTTCAATGGTGAAAAACCTGCAAAAGAAGTCTTCAAATGGATTTGAAAATAGTGCCAATGGATTCATAACATCCAAAAACCCCTAGCTGGGCTTTCTCGGCACCTCATTTGGCCAAAAAATGAAGAAGATAGGCCTCCTTCCATTTTCTTCCTTCAAGCTTGTTGTCTCTGGTTCGCCAAAATGCACCTCTGTGTGCCCAACCTAGCTCACGCGCTCCAAATCGTGCTAAAACCTAGAACTGGTGCATAACCATAAAATGGGTGAAATTGTAGGACGATTAGGGCACACCCAGCCCCTAACCGCCAAAACCGTGGGCATATGGTCCATGTGACCGTGCTCTCAAACAAAAAGGGCCAAGATTTTAAACCAATGAAAATGCGCCAAGTGTCGATTGAATGGTTGGTTGTAACCATTTTAAAAACAAATGTTTGAAACCCGCGTGAATCCCAAATCCATTTAACAAACGCGCGCGGGTGGTCATATTGAGTTCGCATGTGACTAGGGGTCGGGGCTTAGCCACGGCCCGGCCCGCACCCAAACCATAACACATTTCAACTTAAATATAAATGAATGCATATAGTGTTAAGAAACACTATGGTGGCGTGTTGGCAGGGGGGACTTTGCAAAGGCTTTGCATGGTGGAGGGGTTCTGGGTTTCGATCCCCATAGACTCCGTAATATTTTTAAACAACAACCAAACCATTCCATAATAGGGTGCCACGTGGCAGCCCACGACTGGGCCACATGGCACCAAACCACTTGCCAAAATGATGCCACGTGTCACAACAGGATTCGTCCAAAATATGCCAATCAATGAATGTCATGTCGCCAACTGCCACCTCAGCATATGGATGTGCCACATCATCATACGGCCTCTACCACGTCAACATCCATACGGACTGTACGAATTGTACAATCAACAATTTATTTTTGCTTGTTTGACGATTCGAACAAAACACGATATCTCACTCATCTGACATTCATTTGAACCTAAACAAGTTGCGTTGGGTTCGTGAAGACAAGGGCTACGCACCCGTTTGTTTTGAGGAAATTCCAAGAAATTTGATTTTTGAGCTAAATTTTGACCCCTGGTCCAGATTTTGATCACACGCGCTCCTGCATTTATGTCATGGGGAACTCTATGGCCCATGTTGATATCTTCATGACTTGGCGCTCTGCTGATGCTAATGGTGGCTGAGATGTCATCAGTCGTGACTCTGTTTTATTTGTCGTTCTCTCTATTTGTTCTTCTTTTGTTGTAGATATATGCTCTTTCACATTCATGTGCATTTCCTCATGTTTTGTGTAGATCACAGAAATGTGAGTCTTCGTTTACTTATTTGACCTGATCCCCAATCTTCTCTAATTCATCCTTAGTCAAGGCCTGAATATTTGTTTCCGTTGATGCTTTCCTCTTCTTATGTTTATGCATTGATCTCTCCTTGGGATTCTCTTTTCCGTTCTCTCCAGTGTGTGGTGTTGTTTCTTGAGTGTCACCTACACCCTTCACTTTTTCTTCATATTCATGTTCTTATTTTTTATCCTTCTTTGGTTGTTGTGTCTCCTTATGCATTGTTTATTTCACTGGGGTTTTCCACTATGATCACCAATCATCGATAATTTGGATGACATCCTATTATGTCAGTCTATAGCTAGTTGACAACCATTTTTTATCTGGATCTATCTTTGCTTGAATGTACATGTGGTGCAACCCTTCCTTGAATCACATGATTTCTCTGTATGCTTTAATTACCGGGGGTATTATGTGTGGTGTTTCCTCAATGCATTTCCATATTTTCTACTGATAGATGTATAAGGTGATATTGTTGTCCATTTGTTTGTTCTTATGTGCGACATGCCACAACGAAACATATCTTGCTGCCAGGAACGATTGTTGCATACCTTCCAGGAACTGGGTTTCTTCTGGTTCCCTCCAAGAAACTATTGCGATCAATATTAATAACCATGAATAATGGAACTTTTTTCATTTATCTTATGCTTCCCTACATTCGGTTAAGAACTATTTCACCCAAAATGTCACCCAATTCATCTGCACTCCTACTGCGCATAGTTTCTGTGTTGTTGCTATTACTCTTATTGGCACTTGATATCTGTGACATTTCCATAGTAATTTTAAATCCAACACCCATGTCACAAACTTGACAAAATCATCATTGGTTCTCGCTACATCCAATCCATGATCTCCTCTACACATGTCATATTTTTCCTTCATCATTTCTCTTAATTCTTTCTCATGAGTCTTATCTGTGAGCAGAGGCAGTGGGTCTTCCCTTGCCGATGGAAATCTTGTAATTTGTGCAATATGGTGGGTGTCAATCGACACTGGATTTTCCAACCATAGGAAACCTCTGTGGATGCAACTCAATAATAACTTGAAGCATATGTTGATTTATTCACTTCTTCCAAAATGTGGGATCTCCAAAAAGTTCAATATGCCTATTCACTATAGTCATGTTACCCACTCCTGCGACTCAACTGTCAGTATGAATGAGTTCGGTTTGAGTGATGTGTGTAGGTAATTGTGTGGCACTAACTCTAGAAACTTCTTTAGATATGCAAAGTCATGGTCTGAAAACTTCAGGCTTCCTACTATACCCAACATATTTCTCGCAATATGTGACCCTAGGTAGAATCGCCAGTGTAACAAGGTCGTACTTCGACTCCTTGGGAAGTCTAACCTACTTTGTTGTTGGATTTCTAGGTGGCACATATGCCCTTGGAAATTTGACTGGATTTGATGCCTCTTCTCTCATGGATTCTTCTTGTACTGGTATTTATGTCTTCTTAGCACATGGTTTCTTCATCTGCGATGTGGATGCTCCTGCCTTTAGTGGTGCCATGAAATTCTGAAATTCGGCTATGTCTGCAACTCACTCAAATATTTTATGGCTCTCTCTTCTCTTCGAACATCTATGCAACAATAACCCTTTCTCGTCGCCTCTTGTCATCTCTTATAGGTTGTTTCCAACTGTTATCTTCCTCTTCGCGCACTAATTCTCAATCCCATCTAATTTTATTCACATTCAATTCTCATTCAAATCCTGCATTAATTTAGTATTTTCCGGCAGATCATGGTTGCGATTTTCCATCTTGTCAAAATATTGTCGCCAATTTTCTTTTATTACTCCACATTTTCCGTCATCTTGCCATCATGTTTTCTATTTAGTTCTTTTCCCATCATCCACGTAGGTCTTTATCCTGGCTCTTTTTTTTCACAATTCAGTTTTGTATTCTGCATGTAATTCAATTATCCTTCCTACGCGCTTTCCTTTTTCTTTCCACGCCATTTTCTTGTTCATCATTTTTTTTGCTAATTATACTCTTTGAACAAGGCCCAATTCAAAACTTCAAGTCTCTTGTCTCTTCAAATTTCTATTGTGGCTTTTCTCAAGCTCTTTTATTTTATTTTCTTTTATTTTTCTTTTATTTTTCTATAATATAGCTACTATAATACATATGCTCTGGTCCATGTACTATGTAGTTGGGCTAGTGCACAGAAGCACGACTATCCCTATACAGTTTCAAATGATTATCATTGGCCATTCCTTCCATGATTTCCCCATTAAATTTCTCCAATTGAACAACACTTGCTTCTGTCATAGATCTTATGACATACAGACCCAACCAATGCATTTGGAACTTTCCAGGGTGCTACAAAAACTTCTTGTCATAAAGAAAAACTAGGTCTCCTATCTGGAACTTATTCTGTTGAATATGTATGTCATGCCATGCCTTTTTGTGTGCTTTCTGAACTTGCTGATGAAATCCTGTGAGGAAGCCGTCTTCCTCTAGTTCCACTAGCTCTAACAATATTTTCTCTATTGCACCAGAATCAATGAGCTCTGTCATCACAACAATATGCAGAATTGGAAAAATGAACTCCATGGGAATAACTGCTTCTTGACCATATACTAATCGGAATGGTGTCTATCCTGTCAACTTCTTACATGGAGTATGATATGCCCATAGTACTGCAAGAATCCTCAAGTCTCAGTTATCTAGACTTACATTACTTATCTTTGTAAATGCATGCTCTAGGATCTTGTTAAAATATTCCACTGTTCCATTCACCTGTGGATGATAAGGAGTGCTCTTTTGGTAATAAATATGAAATTATGTTTTCAAAGAGAGAATTGTTTTATTAAAAAAATCAGTCCCCTAATCACTCATAAGGATTATCATACATCCAAACCGTGTAACAACATTCTCACATAGAAACCGCACAATAGTCTCCGAGCTACAATCTCTGACAGGTTCTACTTCATTCCATTTTGTCAAATAATCTATCGCAGTGATTATGTATCTTGCTATTGACCTTTTTGTCGGTGGGTTGATTGGTTGAATGAAATTAACTTCCCATTTGTCAAAATCCTGCAACCTAATTTGTGATATTAAAGGAAACTCATCTCTTCTGGATGGTATCCCAACTCTTTGATAGACATCATAGATCTAACAGAACTCCTTAACATCCTTATGAAGGATGGGCCACCAAATTCCTACACACAAAATATTTTGAGTCATCGCTTTCCCTACATAGTGGCATCTTTCAATTACTTCATGTTCCTCTGACAATATCATAGTTCTCTTGTTCTCTAATACACATCATCGAAGAATACCAATTTCACCTAATTTATACAAATTCCCTGCTATAAGATGATAATTTGTTTCCTTTACTACTAACTTCTTCTTCTGCGCAATTGTAAATTTAGGTGGGGCTACTCCTGTGCTCAAGAATTGGATAATATCTGCAAAGTAATCATCGATGATCTATACTTCAAAAATTTTTGCATATGGTATAATTTCATCCACATTTACTACATTTTACCCTATTAATATGCTCAACAAATGATCAGGTCAAGTGTATTTAACTTTCCTGGTTTCATAATCAATTAAAAATTATACTCCTGAAATAATAACAACCATTTGCATATCTTCCCCTCCAAAACTAGCTTATTGACTAAGTATCTCAATGTAGAATGATCTATGTACATATTAAATGTGATCCCAGTATATAATTCCTAAAATTGTGTAGTGCATACACCATTGTCAGTCCTTCACGCTCTATAGTAGTATAATTGTGTTCAGTAGTTGACAACTTTCTGCTGGAAAATGTAATGGGATGATCCAAACCTCCTTCCCTTGGTTGAGCTAGAACTACACCTAACGCTATATATGACACATCTATGTGAACATGGAATTCCTTCTTCCAATCTAGAAATACTAAAATCGACGTGGTAACCAATTTCTACTTCAAGGTATCCAAACTTTGTTGGCATTCATCGTTCCATTGAAACTTGACCTCCTTCTTCAACAAATTTTTCAGCGGAGCTATGATCTTCGTGTATAATAAACTTTCTTTAGTACCCCATATGACCCAATCTTTCTAGCAGTTGTCGCACTGAAGTAGGTGGTGGAAAATCAACAATAACAACAATCTTCGCATGATCATATAAAAGTCCTTTTTATATACAACATGACCCAAAAGGATACCAAATGGTGCACAGGAAATACACTTCTTCAAGTCCAAGGAATTATGGAATTATCTACATCTGGCCAACATCAAGCACAAAATTTCAATATGGTCCTTCAACAAATTGAAGACTTTCCAATCATCCAAATATACTTCTAGGAATTTATGAATAAATTCTTTAAAAGTTGCGACAGCAACTAGGGAAAATAATGTTGGCACATTTTTCAACCTAAAAGGCATGACTGTATACTAATAACATCCCCATTTTGTTTCAAATGTTGTTTTATGCCTATTTTCCCGCATAATATTAATATGGTGATACCTAGAGAATCCATTGGTAAATGAGTAATCTTCCTGTCCTCCTACATTCTCAAAAAATTCATCTGTAAACGAAGTAGGAAACGGGTCATGTAAGAAAGCATCATTCAATTTATGAAGATCCACACAAATTTTGATTCCACCTTTTTCTTGTCCTAATTCAACATCAGACTGATCCATTATGACTCTGTGATAGGTTCAATAATCCCATCTTCCAACATCCTATCTATTTGTATTGCACTATTGTAGATGAAGGGGCCTCTATTGGTATTTTATCCTCAACTACTTGGCAAGATTTAGGCTATCCTAAGCTTGTGCCAATTGTTGACATGAAGTTTAAATTTTTCTACCCTTGGGAACTAAAGCTTCATCTTTTCCTAAGTTGTGGAGCCACCCTTAGTCCAAAGGGGAATCTGAGCTTTCCTCTCCTTTTCAGGTTTCGAGATTTGGTTTTTCTCGAGGTTTGATCTTTAACCATCTTAATTTCCCGATGTCGAAATCCCGAAACTGTTTAACATATTAAAAAATTAAAAAAGGGGGGGAAGAAATAAAGGTTACCTTTTCTGTTGCTTTCCACAAAGTGCTCTTTAATCCATAATTAACTAAGCTCCTAAACCCAATCATAATTCCCTTAATCTTTTGTGATTCGGGTTTTTCTTTCTAATAAAGCGCTTTCGAACTCTCAACTGTCAAACTCCTGATCCTCGTTTTTCTGAAAAGTTAAAAGGATAATTAACCATTAACCTTGATTAATTAAAGCTCTAATATGTGATTAGTGCCTCACTAATCCCATCGCAATTTCGTGATCTAGGGTTTGCTTATGACTTATCCCCTAACAACAGGATCCCCGAAGTTCTGAAACGTGAAATCGCGTTTTCTCTAAACAAGGTTTAAGATTAAGGTTAATTTGCTTCCAAAATAGGATTAGTGATAACCAAGCTGCCTTTCTCATTTCGGGAATTGAGGAAGGAAGTGATTTTTGGAACTCCGGTTTTGAAATCGCCGATATATGGCAGTATTAATAATGGATAAATGAAGATATTTTTTGACATGAAAGCGTATCTCCAGGCATGTCTTTCCATTGAAAAGCATTAACTTTTCGTCGTCTGTGTTTGTACACTCGTTATAACACAAAATTAAAGGTTAATAAGGTCTTGTATTTCAAACTTCATTGTTATCCTTTACATATGCAGCAAGTCACATTTATCTGGTTTTATACATATTTTCTCTGTAAACAGGTTTTTGATCCAGTGCAGATATCATGGCACCTAAGAAGGCACCCAAGAAAAGCGAGGAAGTTGTAGAAAGATCGAGTCCAGACGAAGATGTTATATCTGATACAATAATGCATGCCATCGATTCCATAAAATCCTGGAGGTAGATTTTCGAGACTCTGGATTATGAAATCAAAAATTTCCCTCATGACATCGACAACAAACTTCAAGATATAGCAGAGTCTGAGCTCCACAAAATAGCTACACGGCCGCGACTTATGACATATAACGACATGGTCAGTTGGGCCTTAGAACGAACTAACGTACAGACAAGAAGCATTCTGGACAACCGAGGGGTCGTCATTGGCTCGTTTAGACCAGAACATGTACAAGTAATGTATAAATTATCCCCCAGTCCCAAGTATATTTATAACAAAGATTTTGTGAGTGATTTTCAAAGGAAATAATGTCTTGAGTCAGACCAAACATATCCTAGCATAATTAAAGACTGGCAGAGAAACGAAGCAAAATTCAGGGATGACACACATGGTGTTTACGCCACAGCTTATTTAAACAAGTATATGGTCTATGTGGCGATGATGTTATGTATAATTTTTGGAAAGAAAATTCTTACCCATTTCCCTGCAGAATGGGTACCCCTTTTACATGAGGTAGCAGAAGGTTACAGTTTTAACTGGGATAAGATTTTATTCGATAACATAGCAAAGGATGTCATGGAATATTAGACTGCAAGATCCAATGGCCGACCAGTATCCTTTTATATGTCTGTGTACATCATGGATGCTATATGCTTCTCAATTCCTTTCCCTTTGATGAATTGGATTTGGAATCCAACTTACCCAGAACCCATTCATGAATATCATTCTAAACTTTGGGAAGAAAACACCAAGGACTCATTCTATGAAATCTATCATTTTGTGGTAATACCACTACATCAGATGTTGCACGGCTGTACACCTCCCTGCATTTCAAATTTGGTCATAGGAACCCTCAAGGCAGTTGTTGATTGGTTTATAGAGGAGAATTTCTCCTACATCAGAGTTTTCGGATGTTCAATCCCTCCACATGCACTCCCAAAATTCCTCCCTAACAGACTGGTGTGCAGGGAGGTAGCTCATCAAATAGTAACAGGTGGAATTGGGATAGAACTAAAGACGGCTCAAAAGAAATCTTGGCCGGTCTTTCCCATTCAGATTGGAAAATTTTCACTTCTCAACTTGGGTCATTCGAAAGTTGAAGCGGCAGTGCTGGAGGAGGTCAAATTGGTGGACCTCGAACACAGGAAGCATGACCCTTACCAGTTAGTGGGAAAACATATGACCCACTATAATATGAAGGCTTATGAACATGAGAAGTCCCCTTGTGATGACATGTTCAAAGGGACTAGGACCTATGAGGAAGTCTTAGAGAGGGTATGGATACTACCATCCGACTTGCAAGTTAGTTTTCAGACCTTCCAGAAGCACAGATGGAGTGGTCTGCCCAAAGTGGTGCAAGGAGAAGCAATTACCCTTCCTCAAGAACAAGAATATACTCCTCTAGGTTTTGGACAAGAGGCACGAGATAAAATCAATCCTGAAGAATTTCATCAAGAGACTGAAGGGTATTCGTGAAATGAAGAGGCCTTACAGATAGAAAATCCAAAGACAGAAGTAGAGAGGAGGCCTGGGACACCTCCTGAGTCCAATAAGTCCACTCCTCCTTCATCACCTGTTGTTGATGTCAATATACCTAAGGTCATGGGAGAGACAAGATCTACAGAACTAGGAAGCCCCATAGCTTCCCTAACCCATTTACAGTCTGCCTTTGGGTTCCCATAGATGGGAGCCATATATGTTAGTGACCTCATCCCTATCTCCAGAGATGATATCCCTCCTTCTGATTATTTTTTCAGCAAAAAGAGGAAGGCTATCCTAAAACAAGAGATTTATATGAGAGAGGGGGGTGTGGTGAAGAAGCATAGAGCCTTGGTAGATGGACAGAACTTGGAAGAGGAGGATTTCGCTACAGAGGTAGCAGGCTACATAGGAGCCATGGCAACAACAAACCTTTTTACTGTGGAGAACATGAGATCAGGGATAAGAAGAGTAACCACACAATTTCTCAATTGCAAGACTAGTTAAAGAATGATGAGAAAAACATTAGAGAAGAGGTGAATAAAATCTTGGAGTAGGACAGAGATGTTGAAAGACAAGAAATTCAATCACTCAAATCAAGCCTGGATGAAATGAACCAGAGGATACAAGAAATTCAGGTGTAAGTTACTCAACAAAAGGAGCTTGTAAAGAAGCTACAAGCTAAGTTAAATTTGACAGAAGGTCGAGTTGTAGACTTAAAGTATTTCTAGACCCTCTCGCTATAAGCACATACAAAGATAGAAGACGAACAAAAGGAATTGATCTCTAAAATAGAGATCATCCAGAATTACTTTCAAGAGGTAAGCAAATCCCTAGATAATATTATTTTACTAGAGAAGGAGGATAAAGCTGCAAGGAATACTTTCTAGAAAGCAGTTGCATGTTGGGGAAACAAGGAGATGTCGAAAGATCTAAAGCTTTCTGTCACAGAACATATAACAGGAGACATCATACTCAAGGCATGGGAAACAAACATAGTCGAAAACAAGAAGATAGTCAAAGAAATCAAAGACAACTTTGAGGGAATCTTTGATTCTTTGGACAAGCAAGCGTTAGGTATTGAAAGAAATGATTTCTCTGAGCCACTGGGGTAGATAAAAATTGTGAAACAATAGTTGAACTGCAAAGAAGGATTGCAGGAGATTCAGGTGGAGATTTCACAGTTGAAGAAAATCAACACCAACCTAATAGATAGATGGCTCGTACAGCCCAATTTAAAATTGCAAGTGATCAGGTTTGTTGATAAAGGTCTTGAAGACCAGCTTCCAAAGATACAAAGAAAGTTTTATCTGTTTGAAACTAAAGATCTTCCGACACCACCCAAAATTTTTGTTCATTTTTTGGAGAAGTGTATTGAATGTATAGCTTCAAAAGAGGGAGAGACTTCAACTAAACAATGAAGTATCGTTCAAAAGCTTATACTTTTGAAATGATAGACCAACAAAAACTTAATGATGCAATGGTTAAGGTTGCAGTTTTGTAACTATATTTTCCCTTGAAAAGTAGGAAATCGTTAACCATCAAGTAGTAATGATTTTGTATAGATAGGGGGGGAGCAGACTAATTTTTTTTTTTTTTTTTTTCTCTAAAAGGACATTTTTTGGATGAAAATAATTTTGAAGAAGCTCGGAATTAATAGAAATGCAGATTGAAGATTCCAGATTTTGTCACGTCTGAGTTATGTGTTCCCCTGTCTTTTCATATTTCTTTCATATATCTAATTGATGAATGCTTGGCTACAATTTAGTGCAACCTCTACTGTGGAAATTATTATTCTTGTCATTTAAATCATCTACATTTTTTCCTCTGTATCAGTTATCAACAGATACAAAACCTGTAAATGTTTAGATTTCAATATCATATGCTTCATTAATATTGTTTTGTTTCATAGTCTTCTGTTACAACGTAAGATTCCTCTTAAATTGATGCCTCACCTTTTTAATAGCTTTATGCTTTCCCTCATGTCATGCATGTTCCTTTTCCTTTAAATTTAACTCAGATACAAGAAACGAACTTTAATTTAGTCATCCTATTAATTCGTGTTTTAAAATCTTTCTCTTTACATTGTAAAATAGAGATAACGAAGCCAAAAAACAAAAACACTGAATTATATCTTCCTTACCTTTTATCCTTCATGATAGTACCAGTTTCAAGGCAGCCTAACATTGAACCCGGTCTTTCGGATCAAACCAACATCGCTCTAAATCTATTTAACACTATCTTACAAACAACAAATAACCGGGTTGAGTTAGAACGTTCATGGGCAGTAATTGAGAGAGATATCAACATTCAAGAAAACTGGGAATTTCGACAGAGACAATTGAGGAACCAATTATAGCCCTCACCTTTAATCACTGATTTTTTTGTCCTCAACTTCCTCTATATTTTCAGATGCCTTGACTATATACTTTAGAGCCTTAAAGTATAAACTCAGGAACAACACCAACCACTAATCATCTACTGGATTTTCATAGAATACCTAGTGAACCTTTAAGTATCCTTCCTCAGCTACCCATCACCTTATGAGGGAAAATTGTCTATATTGATGTCATGGTAGTCCAAGGCCCCTTGGATATTAATTTACTCCTTGGGTGGGACTATTTCTATGCTATGAAAGTTGTAGAGGTCACACTCTTTCGAGTGATGGATTTTCCCCATGATGGGATCATAGTGACCATCGATCACATTTTGTTTGTTAGTCTTGATCATTGTATGAATTTTGACCATCTAATTTCTCTGAATGTTCCTCTCATTCAAGTGGTTTCTCCCCCACCACAAGTCAATTATGTCGTATTATCTCCCATTCCTTCAATTGATAATGAGAAGGATCCTCTCGCTATATGCTCATATTCTTTGGATTTAGTTTCCATGGTTGACATGGTAACTTCCTCGACAGGGAAATTGGAGCATGTTCTCCCCCCTGTTGATCAGAGTGAGTCTCTTGACATGTATTCCTTCCAGATTGTTATTCTTTCATCTGATGAATACCTCTTGGAATCCATGGTCAAGGTTAATGAGGATAGTTATCTTTATGTGTCAATCTCGTTAAAAAATGAAATATATAACTATGAGCATAGTTAATTATCCATGTCAAGATCGTTAAAAAATAAAATGGAGCCCCCTCCAATTAAGTCGATTCTTCCAATCAATATCATACCTAGAACCTTCTTTCATCCACCTATGTCATTTGATCCTCTTTCTTCCTCCCTCTCTGGTCAACCTATTCCTATTAGTAGCTAGGAATATAATCGGGTATAGAAGAAGATTCGACAGATGAAACGAAGATTGGGAGATATGTCTCCAGCCTCTGGATATCATGCTATATTTAAGCCACTAGATTTTTCCAATCATGCTGGGGGAAACGTAACATCCTATGGACATCATGTTGGGAAGAAAACCCGCTAATGGGTATCACCTGAGCATAGTTCATTTTTTCTTTTAAGCATGTTTAAAATTGAAACCAAAACCCCGAGCAAAGCTTCATTTGATGGTTTTAACCTCATGCAAAAATGAAACCAGCCCCGAGCATAGTTTCATTATCCATTTCAATCTCGTGTAAAAATGAAGCAGACACCCCGAGCATAGTTTCATTCTCTGTTTTAAGCTCATGTAAAAATGAAACGGACACTTCAAGAACAATTTCATTCTTTGTTTCAAGCTCATTAAAAGTGAATTCTTTGGAGTCTCCTTTAACCTTTTTTCAGACTCCCTAAACATGAAAATATTGTCGAGTGATATTGTTTCCTTTACACTCGTTAAACGAATTTCAAAGGACCTTTATTCGGTGTAAGTTTAACCCTTTTTTGGATTG
Organism: Picea mariana; assembly: GCA_032191745.1. Lineage (NCBI taxonomy): Eukaryota > Viridiplantae > Streptophyta > Pinopsida > Pinales > Pinaceae > Picea > Picea mariana. The sequence goes on along the minus strand of JASDQU010241703.1, from coordinate 88,176 downwards.
GATGGACTAATTACAAAAAAGTAATACTCTAGTCAACCTTGGCTAGAAGAGTTCTCCCTTGTATTGTTTTATACTTTTTTGGGCTTGGGGGACTAAATTTACGAAAAATAATACCCTTGTAGTCTTCGTTAAGTTCTTTTCAGACTCTCTAAACATGAAAAGGACGTTGATTTTACCTTCTTTGGACTTGTAAAATTATACATTAAAGGACCCATATAGGATCAAACCCCTCCTTCTTTAGGTTCGTTAAACATATGATGAGGGAATCATAGAATATGAGCTATATTGAACATTTGTTATCCTCCTCAAGCTCGTAAAAAAACAAGGAGGTACTCATCGTTCATGGCAGGGGAAAATTTGAGGGGTTTTCAGTCTAGTCATGTTCACAAATGGTAGTTGTTTGTCACGTCTCCCTTAAAACACGCACATGTTTTACGCCTATGTACCACAATTGGGTTATACATTACCTCTAAATCACTACCATCTCCCTAAGTTTTTAGACTTCGCCGACTATTCATTCTTCCAGTGTCTGATGGCAAGTGTTTTGGTCATTATCGAGTCAATGTTGCCAAGTCAAGTTATTTTTCATTCCATTTTGTTTAAGGGAAGATAGCCTATGTCAGCCACTTTCAGTATTTCAAACTATTTATCCTTACCATATCTATGTCATTTGTGATCTACTATTAAACTCTTCACACCATCTAACTTTATATGTTTCATGTCGATTTATGGGGGATACCTCAAGGCCCTCCTTCGACGAATTTCATCCTGTCGACTCTAGATCATTATCTAGGTTTGAAATCTAGAAACTAATCAATACCCTAGGACTTGCATACATCAGTGGCAGGTTCCCTTGCATTTCGATAGTGGGTTTACATCATTTTCTCATGTTGAATGAATCTATGAGTGTTCGAATTCATCTCATCTATTCACACTCACTATATTTTACTAGGTATCTTGGGGTCCATCATCATCATTGGTGGATTCCATCGCATTCGTTAACAACATATATCAATAAATGCTAATCAAACGGTTTCTACCATGCTCGACCTCAACTCATTTATTTGCATGTTGTAGATTCTTACCATTGGGATTTGGGACAAAGAACTTGGGTTGGGACAACCACATTCCTTGATAGCATTCCCTCCCAAGTTGAGATGGAGTTATTCATGAGTAATTTATATATTTCTAAGGAATCGATTCATCTCACTGATTTGTATAATGTGACATAGATCCAAATTTCTACTTGGTCGTGGTTATGCTCTCACTTGTGACATGGATCCACATTGTATTTTTTTTCATGGCTATGATCTAGTTAGTTATGTCATGCATGGATTTGTAGTGTAATATTTTTGGAGGCTATGCTTAGTTTATGTTATTGAGCATGGGTATGCCCGCCTCAAGGATGTTCTTCTTTGTGTAGGAATGATGTTATCTTCTTCCTATCTTCCCTCACCTCAAGCTCCATAAATTTTTATTCATAAAGTATTTCGGCCATTAGACACATCATCTGAACTCACACTTTAGGGGGCATCTATTATATAGTTATTTGTCACCTGATCACCTGATGGGAATCATCTAGAGGTTAGCAGTCTAAGACACTAAATTATGCCATTTTCCCCTAGAGTATACACCACATTTTTTCCCGGTTCCAAGTTGTCCCTTTACAACCTGTGACCAAAATTGGTGACCGCTCCTTTTTCTTTTGCAAAGGGAAACCAGTCACACCTTGCAAGAATGCAGGGCACAATCAGGTCTGTTACTCACAATTTAGGAATGGTTACAATGAGATGGGATCAAGATTGTATTTCTCGTAATTCAACATGGATAAGCTTGTTATTTTGAGTGTCTAAGATTTATCCACCATCTCATCTGTTTCATCCTATATATTGAGGGTCTCTCATGGGAAAAGGGGAGGAAAAGATAGAGTAAACTTATAATGTCAGATTGATTACAAAGCTTGGGAAAGGAATTTGGGAGAAGCTTCATCAACCTAGTTGTATGTAAGTTGCAAGTTGTTTGCCTTATTAATAGAATATGCACATGGTTTTCCCCTCTAATTGATTGTATATGGTGGTTTTAATCTTCATAGAGAGTAAATATTGTAACATCCTCAACCACTGAACCTTGCTAGGTAACGATACCCAGACAACCTTAAACTTTCCTTTACTACTCTGATACCATTCCTGTGACATTCCTGACCTTAAACAGCAGGCCAAGCCATGCCACCGACTAACTTTGCGGAAATAATCACATATAAAACTYAACGGGAAGATAGAGATAACATCTGGTATTCACACTTATAAATATATATCCATCTAATGAAATTAAATAAAAGAAACATTTAACACATACATGCAACATATATATATCTATCTATCTATCTATCTATCTATCTATATATATATATATATATATATATATATATATATATATAGGAATTAATCATTAATTATAATGCAAACACAAATACACAACATACAACGAACATAGAATTGGTACTTATCTTTTAATAGATGACCACTAACTTCATGCAGACCTTCCATGAACCTCCCAGCCTTAGATCACATTGCTCATCACACTCAGCAGTGGGTCACCCCCAAGATGGGACTAAACTCCACCGGGCAAGGGAATTCTAGGCTTGGCAAGGACAACACGAAAGTTGCACAGAACAACAGGAAGGATATTTTATCTGAGGAGCCACTTACACCCACAACCCATAGATCCGCATTCCCCACACGACTTCTCCACCCTAGGAGGGTAGACCTTCAGTAATACAAGTCCATCGACAACTACACCTCCCTTACCTTGGGCTTCAACAAAAACATGTACCAAAAGTCTCAGAGTATTGTAGCTTCTACGTGACTCCCTTATAGGAGAACTCACTTCCCAACAAACTCTCTCACCTAGGAGAGTTTCTCACAGGCCTGACAACCTGATTCTTCAATTCAACTCCTAAGCAACAAAGAAACAACATTCAGCTGCACACAGGTGCCGACAGCAACAGAAAACGAGTATGGACACCGAAAATTGAAACAACCAAAAAATTAAGACACAACACGACTCAGGGAAATACAATTGCATCGGGCTTCACAGGAGACACACGAGATAACTAAAGTATGACTGCAGGATTCCCAAAGGTGCGTACTAGATACATAGGTGATGATGATGGAGAACTAGTTCAATGCATGAATCCCTGGTCAATCGGGAAGGTGATAGACTTCTAGAGAATCATAAGGGTAGTGAGGAAACTCGAAATTGGTTCAAACGCAAGGATGGGAACCATGCCAGAGTGGGAAGAGAACCCCCAATGAGCTGTCTTTCCCAACTATAAACTGCATGCACCTAGGCTGACACATGTCTTCCGGAAGCCGCATGAGTTCCACTTAGCACTCGTTCCCCTTTTTCCCAGGAACTTAGGACAACACGGCTTATGTCAACCACAACCTTTGGGAAATAATAATAAAATATTATTCCCTTAGAGTTAATCCCTCTAGCTTATCCCCTAGGCCTAGACACTTATCCCCCTTCCCTTACCCTACCTAGTGGAGCTTAGTCCCCCATAAATCTTCTTCGTGGTCGATCTACACGCAACAGTGTAATTTTATTAATGATGTGAGTATTTACATATGCAAAATCAGGCTCATTGGCCTTAGCATTTGTCTCACCAGCATAATAAACACATAATTCTCTTAGCTTCTAACCACTCAGATCACCAGCCTATAAACATAATTACAATTCAGCAAGGGCTAGGCCTTGGGGTGTTACAATCCCCTCCCCTTATTTTCGCATTGTCCTTAGTGCAACTTATTTACACCACAACAAAACTATTTCCAAAATCTTCAAAAATATGTGGGTACTCTACCCGCATGGCATCTTCATGCTCCCATGTTGCATCCTCAGGACCGTACCAGGTCCACTGTACTTTTATAATCCCTATGGCTCAATTCCAAAGTTGCTTGCTTTTTCGATCTAGTATATGCACCAGATGCACCTGCAAGATGCCTTCTTGATCCACCTAAATCACATTCCAATCAATAAAATGATTAGCATCAGGTATATATTTCTTAAGCAATGAAACATGAAACACATTATGTACAGTCATGGATGCAGGAAATGCAAGCATATATGCAACTGGTCCAATCCTTTCTAGGATTTCAAATGGTCCACAATATCTGGCTGCCAACTTGGAACAGTTTCTCAGCTTCAGGGAACTTCTGTTGGATTTCACTTTTAAGAAAACATGATCACCCACTTTGAACTCCCTATGGTTTCTACCTTTGTCTGCATAGCTTTTATGCATGTCTTGGGCAACCTTCAAATTATGCTTAATCTTTAGCATTTTCTCTTCCATTTCCTTGAGCAAATCTGGCCCAATTTGTTGACTTGGTGGTCAACACCTCCTTCGATACTCATGACATGGTCTAATAGCCTCCCGTGGATCCATTAAATATGGAGGTGTTTATTTTACCAATCACCCGCAGGTTTTGGTCTAACGACAGTCATACTAACGTAAAAATGGTATCAAAGCAAAAGGTTGTGGGTTCGAGTCTGCTCGATTGGTGTCAAGTACCTTAGTTGGTGTTGAGGGGGATATTGTTGACTTGGTGGTCAGCACCTCCTTCGGGACTCATGACATGGTATAACAGCCTCCCGTGGATCTGTTAACTCTAGTGGTGTTGAGTTTACCAATCACCCGTCGGTTTTGGTCTAACAGAAGTCATACTAGCATAAAAAATGTTGGCATGTTTTTAGGAAAATAATGTTCTTGTCATTGATGGCAAGAACAATAGTGATGACATTTAGAAGATTGATGGCAAGAACATCAACATCGATGGTATGTTTACAGGCAAGAAAAGAAACAATAAGGAAAGAGGCAATGATGGCAAACATGGAAATCATAAGCTCAGGTGAAGAAGCAAACAGTAAGCAGAGATCACAACTCAAAAGAGATAGTGCCTTGCACTTTCCAGAAGTGCAGCTGAGGTCCAAGAGATAGACATTTAGGACGAGCAAAGTTTGAGACCTTTGAACACTTAGAAAATATTCTAAGTCAGAGAGATCAGAAAGCTCAAGAGGAAGAATGACAATGGTCGTTGGATCACCAATTTTGACTACCCGATGACCGTTAGATCAATGTCCAGTGACCAGAGGAAGAGTAGAAGAGAAGTACAGATGTGATCCGGTGGATCTGAGCGATGAGGACCAACATTCGTCGGATCCAGTATAACTGCAAAGAGGATAATGGCCGAGATTCATCCTCCAATTCTGCGAAATGAGAAAGCACGATGAGATCTAAGTCGTTGAATCCAGAGGACACATGGCAAGAGATCAACATTTTGCTGACTGAAAAGTCAAAAGAAGGAGGTTCTCTAACCTTTGAATTCGTGAAACGCAAAATCGAGATAAGATCTAGATTATTAGATCACAGAGGGCTATGGACCATTTATCTAGAGTATTTCGAATATCGGGAGTTAGAAGAGTCAGGGTTGTCTCACGTTCAAACATCTGAAATTCGAAATCACGATAAGATCTAGACTGTTAGATCACAGAGGGTTGTGGACTTTTGATCTAGAGTATTTCAAATAATAGGAGTTAGAAGAGTTAGGGTTGGCTCATGTTCAAACATCCGAAACACGAAATCGTGATAAGATCTGGACCGTTAGATCACAGAGGGATGTGGACTGCTGATCTAGAGTATTTCAGATATCAGGAGTTAGAAGAGTCAGGGTTGGCTCACATTCAAACATCTGACATGCGAAATCATAATAAGCCTTTCTGAATAGGTCTGTGGTCATAGCCAGTGGTCACATCAGCAGAAGAGAAGGGAAGGAGATATCATTGCTAGGCTCCACCTCAGATTTTCACAAGTTGGGAAAATCGAGGTGACTCGCAGCTGATCACTCGAAACTCAAAATCATGAAACGACTATTTGGTTAGCGTAAGGTCACTACCAGTGGGAATGTGGGAGAAACACGCTCGGTTCTAGTTTGAGCAGGAAAAGTTCACGAGGAACATATTTGAAAGATCAACAAGTCTCTGCGGATTAATCCAACAGTGTTGATTAAACGACATTTTGAGCGAAGGGTGATTGTTGCACTTCACGGACTATTGATCAGTTACGATTTAGTTAGCAGAACTGAATCATAGTTCTTGGGTTTTTGGCGATTCGGTTGCTTGTGCGTTTTTTGGAGATTCGAAGTGTAACTAAATGGAAGGATTGTGTAAAAGAAATATGCCATGACTAAGTTAGTTTGGTTGTTGTCACTGGAAAAATGAGTTGAACTGGGAGAAAGGAAAATCACAGTATGCACAGTGTGAGATCAAACTCAGAGATGAGAAACAAAAGTTGAACAGAACAAAAAAGGTGAAGAGAGAAGAATGTACACATGCCAAAGAGCATGAGATTAACAGAGAAAGAACAACAAGTCAAGCCAAGTATGAACAAAACAGAAGAATAGTGAAGTAGAGAAGAATTGCATAACATAGAAGAAGTGGTAAGAATTGATATATCTGTATTGTTGGTTAATCAATCATTCATTTATAATCATGGAGGTAGGGAGGTGCTAGGGAGGACTTTAGTTATTTGTTATTCAAGTTGGTGCTTGAATACTAGAAGTTGTATCTTTCATCTAGTTGTGGCTAGAAAACAGGGTGGCAGGGTGGTTCTTGGGAAAACACAAATTTTTCTATATGCAAGTTGGTGCTTGTATAAGTGGAAGTAGGTGCTTCCCTCCAGTTGGTGCTGGAACACTCAGGGAGTTGGTGCTTCCTTCTAGTGGGTGGTAGATAAACTAGAGAGTTGGTGCTCTCATCAAGTTGCAGCTTGTAAAACAGAGGTGGTAGCCTCATTTTGAGTTGGTGCTCAAAGATAGATGATGTACAGAACATAAAAGACTGCCTATCATTCGAAGAAGAAGAGGTTTTCTCCCTTTATGGGTTTCCTCGTGAAAATTTGTCTCTGTGTATATCATATGTGTGATTGATGGTTATTATTTATGTTGTTCATATCTTGTATAATCTTGATGGTCACTTGGTGAAGTTTAAATTTTTTTTAATAAACAAAATTTTGTTTAAGCACAGTAATAACTGATTCAACCCCCCTCTCAGTTGTCTTAGTAATTTCAACAATTGGTATCAGAGGGGGTTCCTTTTATTTAAAGGTAGATCTATAAGATTAAAGATAACAATTCATAAAGGTACTTCAGCCAATAAGCCTCCTCTATTTGATGGAACAAATTTTGCCTTCTGGAAAGTTAGAATGAGAACCTACATAATAGCCTTAGGTGTTGATGTTTGGGATGTAGTAGAGACTGGATATATAAAGCCTGTTGTGCTAGCTTCCAAAGATGATAAGTTAGAATTTAGCTTCAATTCTAAGGCAATGAATGCTATCTTGAATGGACTTGTTGAAGCTGAGTTTGTAAAGGTGATGCATCTTGAATTTGCCAAAGCAATGTGGGATAAACTTATTAGCAGTTATGAAGGAAATATGAAAGTAAAAGATGTCAAACTTCAAACATATAGATTGAAATTTGAACAACTAAAGATGAATGAGGATGAAACAATTAGTAAGTATTTTTTAAGATTTGAAGAGCTTGTGAATTCCATGAAGGGTCTTGGTGAGAAGATTGAAGATGTACTTTTAGTTCAAAAGATTTTAAGATCTATGCTTGATAGATTTAATCCAAAAGTTTCCGTAATAGAAGAACTAAATGATCTTAAAACTCTGTCTATTGATCAACTCCTAGGAAATCTAACTACATATGAAATGAGAATTAGCAAAGATAAATCCATCACTAGAGAAGCATCTTTTAAAGCAGACAAGAATACTGATTCAGAATTAGATGATATTGAGGAAAAATTTGTGAGAAGGTTAAAGAAAGGATCAGACAAATACCAAGGCAAGCTTCCCTTCAAATTTTTTAACTGTGGTAAGATAGGTCATTTTTCATCAAAGTGTCCTCACAAGAAAAAGGATCAGAACTCTGAGGATGAAAATAAATACAAATTTAAGAAATATAGTAAAAAGAAAAGTTTGTGTGCAAACAATGTTGATTCCTTAGAAGACATAGATAGTGATTCATCCTACGAAGACAAAGTGAATGATTTTATGATTATGGATATGGGATATCTTGATGATGAACACACAGGAGGTGACATGAATGATGAAGAAGTTATGGTGGATATGGAAGGTGAATTAATCAGTGCTTTGGAAGAAATTGACAGACTTAGATTTAATAAAAGAAAACAAAAACAATTGTTGATGCAGTTTGAAAAGAATGGTAAAAAACTCGATGAAGACTTTGCCTTGCTAAAAGTGGAGTTAGAAGAGGAAAAGAAAATAGAGGACATTCTGAAACAACAATTATCAGAGAAGAAAGTGAGATGTGAAGCTTTGGAAGAAGAAATAGTAAAAATCAGAAAAGAGATGGCGAAGTTTAAGGCATTGTAACACCAAAATCTGTCAAGTATTAAATCCTTAGAAGGGTTAGCCTCCATTCTAAATAAGCAAAGGCTTATAATTTTGAAATATGTCTTGGGTTATAAAGAAGGATCAAGTAGTGATCAACCAAGTAACACAGAATCCATCAAGTTTGTCAAATCTACAATATTTGACAACAACCACTCTGCAGAAACAAAGAAAGATAATCAGGCGCCAAGGAGAAATGAAAGAAAGAGTACCAGAACCGAATCTGTAGATCAAAGAAATAAAACAAACACACCTTCTTCTCAAATAAATCATCAGCATGGAAGAAATCAAAGAAGACAACCTTTTTCCAGGTACAGAGGATTTTTCTCTGGATATTGTTTTTTTTGTTCTAACTTTGGTCACAAAGTTGTAAATTGTTCTTTAAGTTTTAGATATGAGCTTTCAAAATACTCAAGGAATAATTATCTTCCACAACAAAGATTGAGACAACCAAGTAACAAACAATCACAGACTACAAATCATGTGATGTATGGGAAAAAGACATAGGTTAAGCATAACAACAGTTATGAGCATAACAATTGTTATGATTTGTTATTCAGTGAACCAGAATGTTACATGTGTCATAATTTTGGACATAAAGGTGCAGACTGTCGCTTAAGGAACTATAAGCTAAATTTGAATTTCGTTGCTAAAAATTTCAAGGTTTGGAAGAAGAAAGAAGATGACAAGTGTGGATTAGTGTTATCATCCCAAAGACAAAAAAATCCTTGGTATATTGACAGTGGATGCTCCAAACATATGACTAGAGACAAAAGTAAGTTTATTTCTCTAAGTGAAAGCAAATGAGGGAATGTAACTTTTGGAAATGATGCACCAGGAAAAATAAAAGGTAAGGGAATGGTAATTCTGAGCAATTGAAAAGGAAAATCTCAAGATGTGTCATTTGTAGACGGTCTGAAACACAATCTACTTAGTGTCAGTCAAGTTTGTGACAGAGGATGTGAAGTTGTTTTTACTTCTAAATATTTTAGAATAAAATCTGTGAATTTAGGATAGTTGGTTGCAAAAGGCATAAGAACAAAAAACAATCTCTATGTGTTAAAAGAAGAAAAATGAGAATGCCACTTAAGAAAATATGATGAAAGTCGGTTATGGCATAGGATACTTGGACACCTAAATTTTTATCATATAATCAAGCTTAGAAACAGTGGCGCAGTAAAAGATCTTCCAAAAAAATCAAAGCCATATGATTCTGTTTGTAAACCTTGCCAAATATGAAAGCTTACTTCGACACAGTTCAAATCTAAGAACTTTCCCTCAAAAGAAAAACCTCTCCAATTAGTACATATGGATTTATGTCGACCATCAAGGAAAGAAGGTATAGGAAAAGAAAACTATTTCATGTTGATTATTGATGATTATTCTAGACTAACATGGGTTGCCTTTTTGAAGGAAAAATATGAAGCATTCGAAAAATTCAAAGTGTTTAAGGCTTTGATTGAGAATCAAACAGGAAAAAGATTGAAGGCAGTAAGGTTTGATAGAGGAGGAGAGTTTAATTCATAGAACTTCAAAGAGTTATGCGATAAACATGGGATCAAAAGAGAGTACACTATTCCAAGGACTCCACAGCAAAATGGAGTAGTTGAGAGGCATAATAGATCAGTTCAGCAAATGGCAAGATCAATGATGAATGAAAGGATTATTACTCAGACATATTGGGTAGAAGCAATTCATACAACTGTACATATTCTTAACAAGTCTCATCTTAGGCCACATAGTGACAAGAGTCATTATGAACTATGGTTTGGAAGACCTGCCTCAATTAAGAACTTTAAAGTCTTTGGGAGTAAGTGTTATATCAAGAATAATGATGAAAATCTTGGAAAATATGATGGCATTGTTGATGAAGGTATCTTCTTAGGTTATGCTACAAATAGTAAAGGATACAAATGCTATAATAAGAGGCTACATAAATTGGTTGATTGTATCTATATAAAAGTTGATGAAGAAATATCGATACAAAATGTAAGCAATGTTGAATCAACTACAAAAGATATAGTTAAACATGAAGATGAACAGGTCCAAGGATCAGAAAAAGAAGACTCTGAATCAGATGAAAATACAAATACTTAGGAAGACTCAACTAAGCAGACATAAACAAAACCACCTCTCAGAATTGTTAGAAAGAATCATCTTAAAAATCAGATAATTGGTGATATGAATAAAGGAGTTTAGACAAGAAGGAAATTGATTAAAGACTCAGAGCAATCTCAGGTTGCTTTCCTATCTATGATTGAACCAAAAACTTTTGATTAAGCCAACAAGCATGATGATTGGATTAAAGCTATGATTGAAGTGCTTGATCAGATTGAGAAGAACAATATTTGGGAGCTTGTTCCTAGACCTGAAAATAAGAATGTAATAGGCTCCAAATGGGTGTTCAAGAATAAAATGAATGAAACAGGAAAAATTGTTAGGAATAAATCCAGATTGGTCTATAAAGGGTATGCATAAGTTGAAGGACAATATTTTGATGAAACCTTTGCTCCAGTGGCAAGATTGGAAGCCATCAGGATGTTTCTTGCATATTCATGTCATAAGAACTTTAAAGTATATCAAATGGATGTTAAGTCAACATTTCTCAATGGAGATCTAGAAGAAGAAGTATATATGGAGAAACCTGAAGGATTTTCACTGACAGATAATCCTGAATATGTCTACAAGCTGAAGAAGGCTTTATATGGATTGAAACAAGCACCATGAGCTTGGTATTATAGATTGGATAATTTTTTACAAGACAAAGGGTTCGGGAAAGGTATTGTTGACAACAATCTATATATTAAGTTTGAAGGTGATGATATATTAGTTGTCTTGGTTTATGTAGATGACATTATTTTTGGATGTACTAGTGACTCTTATGTTCAATGGTTTACTAATTCCATGCAAACAGAGTTTGAGATCTACATGATAGGAGAACTATCATATTTTCTTGGTTTACAAGTAAATTAGAGTTCTGCAGGAATATTTATCTCTCAAGAAAAATATTTTAAAGAGATGTTGAAAAATTTCCAGATGGAAGATTCCTCTCATGTTAGTACACCTATGGTGGTTAGTTGCAAGCTTAGTAAAGGTGATATTTCACCTAATGTTGATCAAAGAACATATCGATCAATGATAGGTAGTCTTATGTACATCACAACATATCATCCCGATATAATGCAAGTTGTTGGAATGGTAGGTTGTTATCAATCTGCTCCCAAACAAAGTCATTTAGTAGTTTTCAAAAGGATATTCAAATACTTGAAGGGCACAATGACTTATGGTCTGTGGTATCCTAGAAATCAGAATTTTCAGTTAACTACTTATTTAGATGTTGATTGGGAAAATTGTGCAGATGAGAGAAAGAGCACAAGTGGAGGTGCATTCTTCCTGGGTGACTCGTTAGTAGCATGTCTTAGTAAGAAACATGGATCTATTTCTTTATCAACTACAAAGGAAAACTACATTGCTACTGCTACTTGTTGCACTCAATTATTATCGATGATACAAACTCTTGCAGATTTGAAGGTAACTTATATTGATCCCATTCCAATTCACCATGATAACACCAGTGCCTTTAGTGTCTCCAAGAATCTTGTACTTCATTCAAAGACTAAGCATATACCAATCAAATACCATTTTCTCAGAGAACAGGTTACAAACAGAGTTGTTCAGTTGAATTATATTCCTTCCACAGAACAGATAGTTGATATCTTTACTAAACCATTAGCAATGACACCATTTGAATATCTTCATCAGAAGTTGGGTATCATATCTTCTCGAATCTAATCTGTTCACCTTGTCAAGGGGAGTACTTATTGAATATCTGTTGTATTTTTGGTGATTTTTTCTCTGGTTCTTTCTTTCATACTCGAAAAGTACTGTCACAGCTCAGGGGGAGCATGTGTTCTTTGAAATTAATGTCAAAGGGGGAGACAATTTGTGGAATTTGTGGTTAATTTTATGGATGCTACAGTTGAAGAACAAAACAAACCAGTGTAGGGTGCAGCCTTTCAGGGTTGCCATCAATGCCAAAGGGTGAGATTGTTGGCATGTTTTTCAGGTAAAGAATGTGCTTGTCATTGATGGAAAGAACAACAATGATGACATTCATAATATTGATGGAAAGAACAACAACATGGATGGTATGCTTATAGGCAAGAAAAGAAGCAATAAGGAAAGCGAAAATGATGGCAAATAGGGAAAGCATAAGCTCAAGTGAAGAAGCAAATAGTAAGCAAAGATCACAGCTCAGAAGAGATAGCGCTTTGTGCTTTCCAGAAGTGGAGTCGAGGTCGAAGAGAAAGAATCGCAGGAGGAGCAAAGGTTGAGACCTTTGAACACTTAGAAAATATTCTAAGTCAGAGAGATCAAAAATCTCAAGAGGAAGAACGAAAATGGTCATTGGATCACCAATCCCTACTACCTGATGACCGTTAGATAAACACCAAATGACCAGAGGAAGTGCAGAAGAGAAGTACAGATATGATCCGGTGGATCTGAGCGACGAGGACCAATAGTCGTCAGATCTAGCATAACTGAGAAGAGGATAATGGGCAAGAGCCATCCTCCAATTCTACAAAATGAAAAATCACGATGAGATCTAAGTCATTGGATCCAGAGGACATGTGGTGAGAGATCAACATTTCGCTGACTGAAGAGTCAAAGGAAGGAGATGATCTAACCTTTGAAGTTGCAAAACACAAAATTGCGATAAGATCTGGATCGTTAGATCACAGAGGGATGTGGACTGTTGATCTAGAGTATTTCGGATATCGAGAGTTAGAAGAGTCAGAGTTGGCTCATGTTCAAACATCTAAAACACAAAATCGTGAAAAGATCTAGACCGTTAGATCACAGAGGGTTGTGGACCATTGATCTACAATATTTCGGATATCGTGAGTTAGAAGAGTCGGGATTGGCTCACGTTTAAACATCCGAAACATGAAATTGCGATAATATCTAGACCGTTAGATCACAGAGGGCTATAGACCGTTAATCTAGAGTATTTCAGATATCGGGAGTTAGAAGAGTTAGGGTTAGCTCACATTCAAACATCCGACACGCGAAATCATGATAAGCTTTTCTGAATAGGCCTATGGTCACAGCCAGTGGTCACATCAATGGAAGAGAAGGGAAGGAGCTAGCGTTGCAAGGCTCCACCTCGAAGTTTTGCAAGTTGGGAAAATCAAGGTGACTCGCAGATGATCACCCGAAATGTGAAATCAAGAAACGAATATTTGGTTAGCGTAAGGTCACAGCTAGTGGGCATGTGGGAGAAACACGCCCGGTGTTAGTTCGAGCAGGTAAAGTTCGTGAGGAACATATTTGAAAGATCAGCAAGTATCTGTGGATTTAATCCAACGGTGTTGATTAAATGGAATTTTGAGCAAAGGGTGATTGTTGCACTTCACAGACTATTGATCATTTACGATTTAGTTAGCAGAACTGAATCATAGTTCTTGGGTTCTTGGTGATTCAGTTGCTTGTGAATTTTTTGGAGATTCGAAGTGTAACTAAATGGAAGGATTGTATAAAAGCAATATGCCATGACTGAGTTAGGTTGGTTGTTGTCACTAGAAAAATGAGTTGAATTGGGAGAAAGGAAAATCACAGTATGCACAGTGTGAGATCAAACTCAGAGATGAGAAATAGAAGTTGAACAGAACAGAAAAGGTGAAGAGAGAAGAATGTACACATACCAAAGAGAATGAGAGGAACATAGAAAGAAAAGATAGAAAGAGATAGCAAATCAAGCCAAGTATGAACAGAACAGAAGATTAATGAAGCAGAGAAGAATTGCAGAACATAGAAGAAGTGGTAAGAATTGATATATCTRTATTGTTGGTTAATCAATCATTTATTTATAATCAAGGAGGTAGGGAGGTGCTAGGGAGGACTGTAGTCCTATGTTATTCAAGTTGGTGCTTGAATACTGGAAGTTGTGGCTAGAAAACAAGGTGGCAGGGTGGTGCWTGGGAAAACACAGAGTTTTATGTATGCAAGTTGGTGCTTGTATAAGTGGAAGTAGATGCTTCCATTCAATTGGTGTTGGAACACTCAGGGAATTGGTTCTTCCTTCTAGTGGGTGCTAGAGAAACCAAAGAGTTGGTTCTCTCGGCAAGTTGCAACTTGTAAAAAAGAGGTGGTATCCTTATTTTTAGTTGGTGCTCAAAGATAGATGATGTACAGAACATAAAAGACTACCTATCATTCGAAGAAGAAGAGGTTTTCTCCCTTTATGGGTTTCCTCGTGAAATTTTTTCTTTGTGTATATCATATGTGTGATTGATGGTTATTATTTATGTTGTTCATATCTTATATAATCTTGATGGTCACTTGGTGAAGTTTAAAAAATGTTTTAATAAACATAATATTGTTTAAGCACAGTAATAACTTATTCACCCCCCCCTCTTAGTTGTCTTAGTAATTTCAGCACAATTATTACTCTATCAACTGGGTTGTCCGAGATTATTGGTGTGTTTCACTTTCTTCCATAAAGTTCTTCAAACGGGCTCATCTTCAATGATGCTTGATACCCATTGTTGTAGGAAAATTGTACCAAGTGTAGGTATTCTTCCCATTTAGATGGTTTGTCCATCACATACATCCTTAGCATGTCCTTTATCACTTGGTTCAACCTTTTTGTTTTCCCATCAGACTCAGGATGATAGGTTGTGATGAAGCTCAGATTCGTTTCGATCCCTGTAAATAACCCTTTCCAGACGTTGAGATGAGTTTCATGTCTTTGTCAGACACAATTGTCTTGGGAATACCATGCAATCTCCTTCATATAGATATCATCAACATTAGCTTCCTTGTGAGTAGTTTTCAATGGAATAAAATGGAGAGCTTTTGTAAGCTTATCCACCACCACCATGATGGAATCATGTTGCTTGCTAGTTCTGGGCAATCCTGTGATGAAATCCATTTTCACCACTTCCCACTTCCACTCAAGAATAGGTAATGGTTGTAGCAACCCAGCTGGGTGCCTATGCTCAGCCTTAACCCTTTGACATTCTAAGCATTTAGCTATGTACTCTTAGATTTCCTTCTTCATGCCTGGCCAAAAGTAATGGCTCTTGATTGTTGCCACTATTTTCTGATATCCAGGGTACCTAACATAAGACATAGTATGCATTTCCTTCAAGATAATAATTCTCAACTCCTCGGAATCAGGTACATAAATTCTATTCTTGTATAAGAGTGTT
The DNA here is from genome assembly GCA_032191745.1 of Picea mariana. Lineage (NCBI taxonomy): Eukaryota > Viridiplantae > Streptophyta > Pinopsida > Pinales > Pinaceae > Picea > Picea mariana. The sequence continues at coordinate 72,489 of JASDQU010241703.1, read as the reverse complement.
CCATCAACTTCCAATTTATAATCCTCCACTTTCTGTAGCATCTTACCTTGCTATAGCTTTGCCATCAATTCCATGTACTACAAATCTTCATTGGCAGCTTCCGAAATTCTTCATTTAATATCATTTTGATACATGTTAATGGTGGTAGCATGTAGTTCATGCACTCTTCTGCTAAGTGCATTAGCCACTTTGTTCTCCTTTCCTTTGATATGCTTGATATCAAAGTCATACTCACAAAGTAATTCCAACCATCTACTCTGCCTAACATTCAAGGTTAACTGATCAAACAAATACTTCAGACCATTATGTTCTGTCCTCAGTTCAAACCTCCTTCCCATGAGGTAGTGCCTCCATTTCTTCAGGGCGTGCACTATGGCTGCCAACTCCAAATCATGATTTCCATAGTTCTTTTCATGATCCTACAACTTTCTGGGTTCACAACATACCACAAACCCATTATGACTGAGGAATCCTCCCAGTCCTTCTTTGCATGCATCTGTACACACTACAAAATCTTCATTCAAATCTGCAATCCTTAGGATTGGAGCACTGGTTAACAATTGCTTCAATTGTTGGAAGCTTCTCTCACATTCTTCTGTCCATTGAAATTTCTTCTCCTTCCTTTGCCAGGAAGTAATGGGGTGAGCTATCCTTGAGAACCCTACTATGAATCTTCTGTAATATCTAGCTAGACCCATAAAGGATTTGACTTATGTCACATTCTTTGACGTTGACCATTCTCTAATGGCTTCTATATTCTCAGGATCCACAGCTATCCCATCTTTTGAAATGATATGTCCCAAATAATGGATCTTCTTTTGATAGAATGAGCACTTGCTAAATTTGGCATACAGTTGGTGCTCTCTTAGCACTTGAAAACCCATCCTCAGATGATGTTCATTCTCTTCCTTCGACTTGGACTACACCACGATGTCATCCAAAAATACAATGAAAAATTTTTCCAAATATTCCCTGAAAACACCATTCATTAAGCACATGAAAACAACGGGTGCATTTGATAACCCAATTGGCACCACTGTGAATTCATAATAACCATACCTTGTTCTGAAGGTGGCCCTGTTGATGTCTTCATCTTTTATCCTTACTTGGTGGTACCCTGACCTGAGATGTATTTTTGAAAATATCTTGGCATCCTTCAACTGATCAAAGAGATCATCAATCCTTGGCAAATGATACTTGTTCTTAATAGTCACTTTATTCAACTTTTTGAAATAGATGCACAATATCAACGTCCCATATTTATTCTTCAAGAATAGGATCAAGGCACCCCAAGTTGACACACTTGGGTGTATATACCCCTTCTTCAGAAGTTCTTCAAGCTGCAATTGCAGTTCTTTCATCTCTGGTGTACTCATTCTGTAAGACATTTTTGACACTAGAGTTGCTCCAGGCATCAAGTTTATAAAGAAATCAATATCTCTCTTCGAGGGTAGTTCGGGTACCTCTTGGAATGCATCTTCAAAATCTTTTAATACTACATGGTCTTCAATATTTGACACCTTATCCTTAGGTGCTTCTTCCATATGAGCTGCAAATATTTGACAGCCCTTCCTATAACACTTCTTCAACTGCATTGATGATATTTCTCTGACAATAACTACCCTTGGGATTCCCTGCACTTTCCTTTGGTTTCCTTCCTCATCCAGTAAAGTAAATGCCTTGTTACGACATTCTAAGATGGCATGGGTTTGGTCCAACCAATCCATTCCAATTAGACAGTCATAGGAAACTAAAGGTAAAATGTTCAATTCATCCCTTGTGCTCAGCCCATTCATGTCCACCTCATAGGACTTAGCCAACTCAACAACCTTTCTCTTGATTCTTGTAGCCAACTGCACTAGCCAAGATTTTCCATGCTTTCTTCATGGAAAATGCAAACTTTCCATCATTCTAGGATCTATATAACTATGAATAGCTCCTGAATCAATTAAAATAGTAATGGTTTGGTTGTTGATCATACCTTCCACTTCAATCATATGTGACCGATATTCTGCTTGCTTATTGTCCAGGGTTGCGTAGATCCTTGGTACACTTATGCCCATGTCCTCCACTGTTTCTGCCTGTTGAACATTGTAGACATCTCTCATTTTGTCATTTATGTGGGGGAAATCTCTGTACCTATGATTTCCTTTACAACCCCAACATTCCATAGGTGGTTGTCTTGCCATTTGCCCACCTACTTCAGCCTTCCTAGGCTCTCTAAAACCTGGTTGTCCTTGAGGGCTATTCCTAAAAAATGGTGGTTTGTTTCTCTTATGCCTTTGCTCCCTCTTAAACTTTTTCTTTCCTTCCCAAGCCTTTTGGAAAGTAGGCTTTTCTTTTTTTTGATCATATAATCATTTTTCTCTCCTTATAGTTGCTTCCATAGTTTTTGGGTCATCATATTGGATCTTGTCACTAATGGAAGATGGCAGCCCACTCAGGTACCTTTGAATATTAATTGTCTCGTCCTTGATGAAGGGGATATATTTCAACAACTCCAAGAATATTCTTTCATATTCATCAATGGACATACTTCCCAGCTTGAGTTCGAAGAACTATTTCATTTTCTTGTCATAATACCTCTTAGTTAAGTACTTATTTTCAAAATGTCTCTTGAATTCCCTCCATGTAACATTCTTCTCTCTGACATGTTGTACTTGCACAAGCTGATCCCACCATATGGATGCCTTTCCTTTAAGTTGGTAAATGGAAATTCTTCCCTCTGCATGAGAAGAATATTTATGTAGTTGGAAATATTTCCTCATGCCCAACAACCATATCTCAACATCTTCATTTTTATTGTGTTCTCCATCAAAAGTAGGAGGCTTGATTTTATTCATTTCACCCTTTAGTTTATCCACTTCCGATTTCCTATGCTTTCTGGTAGGAGATGGACTTGAATTGTTGTGTGCTCTCTTATTGGAATGTTTCGGGGAGTGGCGGTGATTCTTGCTAATGCTCCTTGGTCTTCCTTTCTTCTTATGGGTCCCGCGACTCCCTGTTTTGCTTGAGACACTCTCCTTATCCAACTTCTTTTCGATTCTTTCCAAACTCTGCATCAAATTTATGTCGAATTCTCCCTATTGCTCCCTAGATTTTATGAGCTTTTTGTTATCTTCCCTATGACTATAGACATGTTTCTGCAACTTTTCAATGATTTTCATCATGTTTCCCTCGTTATCTATTTCTTCTCCATGCCCATTGGAGTTTGATCCTTCAACTCCCAAATGCACATCCAATCCTTTAGATTCATTCTCTGAAATGAAAGCATTTTGTGCCTCCTCAATTTTGGTGCACCGTGGAACAATTTGGTTGAGTTCTAACAATCGTTAACTTTGCAAACACAATGTGTAGTCAACCGAAATTTGTCAGGCCATCGGTCCTTAATAAATTCCACAGTATTCATAACCAATTTGATTCAAAGAAAACTTTGAGATTTCATTCTGCGGTTCTTGATCAATCAATAATCCCTTTAGATCTTTTATTTCTAAGCTCTGCTCTGTTCTGTAATAATTTTCAGGCACTAGCCCCTTTCTCTTAGCCCCCAACCCATGCGACCATGGGCTGTGGCCAAGCGCTAGGTCAATAGGTGCTTATTCGAGACTTCGAGCCTCTAGATTCAGAATTTTTCAAATCACATCACAGCAAATCTCTCGTACTTTCAGATTGATGAACTCGCAAAGTAGGATGGATCAACATTCCATGACTACTGAACATCCCACAGCTGGCACTCACTATGGAACCTCGCACATATGAGCTCTAGGACTTCGGAGCTTCAGGACTTCAGAGGATTTCACATCCACACATCCCCAACACCTCGAACCATTAATCTCCGAACACTTCCATGTAACCTTTGGTGACATCATTACGTCTCGTCACCTCGACGTTACGAAACTTTTGAAATTTATTCCTTTTGTTCCCTTATGAACCATTCTTCTGGAGTGTCAAATCTCCGGACTTCACAACTGGCGGCACATGTCCATTGGGACCCATGGTTTCTGGACTTGAACTAAGATGTTGAATAGTCACATCACTTAACGCCTTTCAAATTGCGAGGGTAGGCATCCGTAGTTTGGAGTAACCCACCTTTCGTCTCACAATTCTTTTGATGCTGACACGTAACCCCCTGGTAAAATCGTGGCTTGGATTGCGGGACCACCCTGGAAAATTAACTCCCGTGCAATTTGGGTCACCGCAATGCCTCTTGACCGTCGATCTTGATGTATCGTGATCAATGCCAGTGTGGGCCCGCCGACCTTTAACTATGTTATCCAACCTCAGGGCCCACATAGTAGAGTTGTCAACATTCCATGTGGGAGAATGTGGCAGGTATAGGATAGGTCCACGTTACCTCTAAGTGATGTCATCATGACTCACTACTTCGACTCTTCGGGTTTCTGGAGTTTTAACCTCTCCACACTCACCTTCTACCAGAGTGCTTTCACCCAAAGTCAACAATCTGTCGATGTGTGTCTCCCACAGATCGATGGCTACAAATCACTTCAAATCTTTCGGCTTCGGGAGTTTCAACCTCCCCACACTTGTTTTCTCCCGAAGTGATTTCACTCGAAGTACACGAATTTTCGCCACGTATCCTCTCTCTCAAGTCAATGGCAAAAAAAAACTCTGTTATTCCGCGGATTTCCAAAGGAACTCACGTCTAACCGCCTTGCAACTTTTCCAAATTTGACGATCTGGGGTGAATCCGTTTCCTCCCGAAGAAATACAAGTCATTAACTCGTTAAACCTTAAGAGTTTCTCTCCCTTTGAATATTTCTTCCCGCTATCTCTCCTGAGCTTCGTTTCTCAAACCCCTTTCTCCTTAAAGGGTTGCTTCGACACTTAGTCGACTTTTGGATCTGTGCACTCTTTGCAACAAATATTCACATCCCTTCATGAGAAAACTCAAGCTATTTCTCCCAATATTTTTGAGTCAAAGACTATGTCGACGCACTCTTTGCACTGAGGGACTCTCTGAACCTCAAATTTTGTCCCTTTTGACAACAATTCACTCTGAAATCTTTGTCTCCTTAACCACTAACATGGCCCATCCAGGATCAATGTCATAACCATGTCTTTGATACCATTTTTTAATGTCCCCAACCACCGAACCCTACTGGGTAATGCTACCCAATCAACCTTAAAGTTGCCTTTACTTCTCTGATACCATTCCTGTGACATTCCCAGCCTTAAACAACAGGCTAGGCCATGCAACCAAGTAAATTTGCGGAAATAATCACATATAAAACTTAACCGGAAGATAGAG
>JASDQU010241703.1:9124-26003 GCA_032191745.1 Picea mariana | reverse complement strand
TTTGGCACTTCATCTCCTAGGGTTAGGTTTTTGGATGTCTAGGACTTTTGGCATTCATGTTTATTGTAAAAATGCCTTTAGAGCCTCATTGTAATCATCTTCTTGCGAATGCGAGTAGCCGTCACATCTCTTCTTAGAGATAAGCTGCCACCATTCTAGCGAGTCTTTCACTCTGTATTTTTACAGTCTCTGTACATTTATTTGATTAATAGAAATTGTGTATTACTGTATATCTGTGTTTATGGTTGCATCTCTGATACATTTATGTTATATTATTGAATATCTGCAATATGTCTGTGCATTTCTTTATTATATCTCTGCTCTCATTTCATGCCAAAAATAATCTGGATCATCATTTCTCTTAACAACAAACAAAATTCAGAATCAAAGGCATTAGCATATGTGATTTTTGCAGATGTAGCAGTAGCCTTGATTTCAGCTAGGATCTTGCTATACACCTGGTTATATTTTTTAGTAAAGTCTGACACTGATTCACCTCTTTCCCTTCTCAAATTCCCAAACGCTATAATGCAGTGAAGAAAATCCTTCTTATCTCCCCAATGTTTAAGGAAAGTATCATCTAAAAATTCAATACATGTTATAGTTCCTAGTGTTAATTCTCTAAACCATTTCCTAGCTTCTTCATCTAAACTTTGAACAAAAACTCTCATCCATACATCCTCCTCAATGATATTCAAGTTATCAGCATAACTATAAAATAATTCAAGATGCTCTTCAACTGTAATATATCTTTTGTCCTTGAAAATTTAGGCATGTAATTTTGATAGTCTCTAGTAGGCATTGCATTCAGAGGATTAGGAAGTATTAATGGTGCATATCTAGCATCTATGATTCTTTCCATCTTAGTAGGATTTTGAGGTACTCCTTCCATGGTTGTAGTATATGTAGAGGTACTAGAAGTTTGGATAACTAGGGACTGAGATGAGGCTAATACGGAGGATGATAATGAGGCTGATATAGATAAGGAAGTTGAGTCAATGAGAGGAAAATATATTTCTGAACTTGCAATGGAAGAAGGAAAATAAGAAGCTCTATAGAACTCAGACAATAACTTGGAAAGGTTTTCTTCTCCTTTTATCAACAATTCATGTAAGACAAACTCAACAACAGGAAGATTGGTATGAATGTAAGCTGAATTTTTTTCAGTTTCAAACTGAGAAGATTCTATAGATGATGAGAAGATGTCTTCTTTAGCTGGATCTAGAGGGTTTTTGTCTAAAATATAAATAGAAATTTCTTCAACAATTGATGAACTACCTTCTTGAGTAACATAAGATGATTCTTGAACTTCTGAAACTACTTTTTCACTATCAGTCTTTGAGCTTGTAGTTTCAGCAAGTGTTGGTCTTATTAATGGATTTTCTAGAGAAGAAACAGAGGGATTTCTAGAGATACCTGAAATTGAATATCCCTTCTGTAATGACTTTCCTTCTTTGATGATCCTCTCATGATCAGATACTTGATTAATTAGTGATTGTTGAGGGTTTGCTCGAGTATATTCTTTCTTAGGAGACACCATGTACCAATGGAGTCACCAGATAGAAAATTACAACCAAACTAATGCCCTGCCTTTGGCTATCATCAAAAGCTGGGACTATGTCGTTTCCTAGGGAAGCTTGCTTCACACTCCTCTCCCCAACAACGGTGCCAATTTTTTATCACTCCAAGATTCACTCTAGGTTGTAGTTCGAGTGAGCTTGGTAACTTAATCAAATGCTCAATGAAATGTATGAAAATGGATCAAAAAATGAATAACTCATTCAATAACTCCCTCACTCAAGACACACTTGAACATATCTAGACAAGATAAGACCCTCAAAAGTACTGATCAGATGGTTTATAACTGATATGGATGAAGAAAACTCACTATACCAACACGATCATATACGCTAAAAACATACATGAAAGGCTGACTATAACAAGGAAAAATACTTGTGTTTTTGTCCACCAATGCAATGATTAAAGGATTTCAATCAATCATTGTATAAACAAAATAAATGAACATATCATTCGACCATAGATACAAGAAAAGATGAATGAAAATAAATATGAACAAGAACTAAGAGAAGTGCTTATATTCTAATATATATATCAAAAGGCCTTTACAAAAAGAGTATATCAAAGTCTTTAGTTTCGAACGCTTACAATGTAAACTTCATCGGCTAAATAGCCTTTACAATCCTTAACTAAGATCCTCTAAAGATGGATCGAATAGATACATATCAAAAAAACTTTAGTATAGTTACAAGATAGTAGGACTATATATTATTTCTAAGGGATAAGAATCCCTATCAGAGTTCAAGTCTTCAGTTGCCACCAGGCTTCCCTGGAGGATGGAAGAGTCTTCATCGAACTGTCATCAATAGCTGGGTCATGAATCATCACTTTATCAACCGAAATAGAAGTCAAGTTTGACTTTTCTTACTCCTCGTTGAAGACAGGCAAGTTTGTAGCGCATTGTACAGGAAATAGACTGTTGGCGTTACAAACTCTTGTAGATATCTGTTTTTCAAAAATTACCTCAAAATTCTTTGGAAAACAACTTGGAGGTTGGAAGGTTGCTTCAGCTAAGCACATACCACCATATCTCATTACTCATATTGAGATTACTCAAGCTTCATCTCAGATACATGCACTTATACCTCCTTAGGATCAAAATTCATAGCTTAATAAAGGCAAAAGGGCAAAATATATGTTCAACAACTTGAAAGTAGAATGTGAACAATGTGGATCTTAAACTATACCATATGGTGAGTGACTACAAACTTTGAGGAGACACCTGGATATTTTACTTAGGAGAACTAGTTGAAGTGATCTCCTTAAGGAAAATAGCTAAATTCTTCTTCCTCAACATGTTTTTGGCCAAATAGAAGTCCTTAGTGAGATTTTTGTTGTTTTCTCTCGGATGAAGGTTTTTCTTGTACATATTAATCAATTGTTTCCTCTGAATCACCTTTTTCCTAATATTTCTCTTGATCTAATTACACTCCTCTACTAGTTCATCCATCTTACTTGAAAGTTGTTGGTTCAGTGCAACATTCTCTTGATGTAATTTTTGGTTCTTCTCCCGAACTTCTTTGAGTTGTCTATTTTCATTCTTGATTAGTTGAACCCTATTATTTTTAGGCCCTTGAACTGTCTCTGGGGATGGCTCTTATGGAGATTCTCTTAATTGGACTATGGCCTCAAGTGATTCCTTTTCAAGAGAATAAACTTTCAATTTTGACAACCTAGTTCTAGGCTTGATAACCTCAATCTTTTGATGAGATTCCTCTGCTAGTACAAGTTTTCTCCTGAATGACCTTCTGAGGGATGGTGTACCAATTTTAACTTGAATACTCTAGGCATTATCTTCAATTTCCATTTGAGGAAGCTCCATAGGAGGCTCTAGTTGTTCTTCAATAACTACCTCTTTATCGTTTCCTTTTCTCTTATCTCTCTCAGACACCTGGACAGATGAAGGTTCTTGAGGAATGGGGTCTTGAGAGGACTATGGTACTTCAGATGAGGGAGCAGAGGAAGGTAAATTACAGTCTTCTTCCTATGATTCTTGGATTTTGAAGGAGAAATAGGCAATTCAACTTGATATGTAGACACGAACAGGAAGGTGAGCCATTCCCTTCCCTCTTTCTTCAATTATTCAATTACTATCAACTTAATCAAAGCATGATGGAAGATGGATTTCTGAATTTTATCAGGATTTATTTGAGCAAGTAAAATCATCCTTTGTAAGCTCATAAACAGGAAATATGGTATGTCGGTTTCCCTCTTCGTAGTGAAGTGAAGAAGCATCTTGAAATGATACTGTAAAACTCTACTATACCTCCCTTCACATGTAAAAAATATTTGTATGATAAATAACAACTTGTCATAGGCTTCCAAAAGCCAATTTATGGGTATACCCTTCACTAGATTATCTCCCTGATGCTATGGCTTTAACATGTCTTGACACTAGTCTTTGTTTTCCAATTTCTTGGCTTTAAATCGAAGTTCCCCTGTTCTTGGTATCTCTATAGCTTCAGCAACCAGATCCACGTTCAAATTGATCTCCAGAGGAACCACCTTAGTCTTGCCTTCGATGTAGTTCTTCACAAAATCTCTACTAACCTCCAGATGATGACCTTCAAGCTTTTGACAGTATCTCCAACATCCCATACGCTTGAAAGAGTTCATATGGTCATGGTTTTGCCCAATCAAGCTCGTATCAGATGGTTCAAACCTGTATAAAGACCCTGATATTCTTCTGGGTGTAACACCTTGTTTTGGATCCATCATATGGTTAACTTCCTGCAACAAACACTTCTGCATACAAGGAATATCAGAGCACAAAAACTCAAAGATATAAACTACCTTTGCATGCAAAAATCCCTTAGAAATTTTGAATTTGAATATTGGTTAAGAGTTTGGAGGGAGTGTTAAACTCTTGTTGATGTGTGAGGATCTTCCAAAGTCTTCCTTAAAGTCACTTCAACAAGCATTTGTATGTATTTGATGAGACATATCCACCTTGACGAGTTTATAGTGCGCCAAATATTTTAATAATGAAATGTGTTGACAACTCAGACTTGGTTGTTAGTGCAACGGGTGTAAAAGGATTCCACTTGCTACAAACTTGTCCTTGAATGAGTTGTGATTCTTTATTAAACTCGAAAGGTGACAATCTTTACAATCATGCTTAAAACTTACATGATCCTCATGATCCTCTTAAAACTTACATCACATGATCCTCTTGAAACCATAATGACTCAGACTTACATTTGATTTTGACATACAAGACTTAGGATAAAGATCATCATGACCCCTTAGTCACCACCTTCATGACTAGAATTTTGATGAATAGACTCAATAATGGACTTATTTATTGAATGACTCGGGAAAATAAAGACTCAATTAACCACCTAATACTTAAATAAAATGAAATTTTATTTGGGAGATAACTCTCTGCACTACGAACATATTGAGCAAAGGATAGAGTGGTAAACTTCTCAGAGTTGTGGACATCATAATCGACGAATCGGACATCATGTACCCATCATGTTTAGCACATTGTGATGGTGGCATGTGGAGGTAAGGCCTGATATTTCGGTTGGCGATTGGTGGTAGTCCAAGGTCTGCTTCGGCCTTGAGGTATGCTTTAGGAGGTCATTGCTGACATGTGAGAATATTCCTTAAAGCCACTTCAACAAGTATTTTACACATTTGATGAGACAGAGCCACCTTGACGAGTTTGCAATGCGCCAAACAATTTAATAATGAAATGTGCTGACAACTCAGACTTAGTTGTTGGTGAAATGATTGTAAAAGGATGCCACATGCTACAAACTTGTCCTTGAATAAGTTATGATGCCTTTTTAAACTCAAAAGGTGACAATCTTTACAATCATGCTTAAAACTTGACTTTTTACATCTCATCCTACTCTTGAAACCATAATGACTCGGAATTACATTTGATTTTGTCATACAAGACTTAGGATAAAGATCATCATGAACCCTTAGTCACCACCTTCATGACTAGAATTTTGATGAATAGACTCAATAATGGACTTTTTATTGAATGACTCGGGAAAATAAAGACTCAATTAACCACCTAAGACTTAAATAAAATAAGATTTTATTTGGGAGATGACAGTTTGCACTACGAACATATTGAGCAAAGGATAGAGTGGGAAACTACTCAGAGTTGTGGACATATAATCGACGAATGAGACATCATGTACCCATCATGTTTGGGATATTGTGATGGTGACATGTGGAGGTAAGGCCTAGTATTTCGGTTGGCGATTGGTGGTAGTCCAAGGTATGCTTCGGCCATGAGGTATGCTTGAGGAGGTCATGGAAAGTATGAGCTAGGAATTAAATGGATTTTTTGTGAATAGGTGAGATGGATGACTCTGGATTGTGGTTTGGTTAATTGGATATATGAAAGTGATTTTAGGGTATGCCATATATTGGGAAGAAGGTGGAAACAGATGCAGGTAATAGTAATGAGAAAGGAAACGATTTTCCAATGGAGTACTGTGGAGGCTATATGGGCTCTGCACATGAGTTAATTCTAGTATGCATGAGCATACCAGATTGTGGTACTTCGAGTTGCAACATGGCCAGTTGGAGGCTATGTGATTTTTCATAGCCATCAATTGCAAGGTCAGATGCCAAGGAAGTAGGGATGGAGTAAGTTCTCTTGAATAGTTAGTTAACCACCATCATATCTCAAGTATGGCGACAGTCATCATAGTTATTACTGGGACTATCCATGGGAACATCAACATCTTGATATATGAAGGGACCAGGGTGATGGGGGACAGTACATGATTAGAACCTCCTATACCAATGTGCAGGTACTTTAACGGGAGGCACCGCGCAGGTTTCTTGCACCCCTCCACATGGTTCCTTTGATTACACCGAAGAGTCGTCAGAACCCTCCCCTGTTACTTTCCTTTTGTGCACGGTGTGAGGGGGATTTAGGATGTCAGGGAGATGGCTAGCTTTCGAAACATTTTAGGAGACTCGGGGAGCTAATGACGGCACAAGATCTGAGGTTATGTAGATCCCCACCGTTCTTCGTAATTACACTTATAGAGTCGGGGTTGTGCTAATGAATTACACTCACAATACCCGTAGGAGCTATGGTTGTCCACACGCTCCTCCGCAAAGATGTGTGCACACCTCCTTGTCGATACCTCATACAACTTATTCTGCCATATATCCAAGGCATCTTCAGAATCTGTGTTATAATATTTGACACTCTTCAAATGGCATTTGGTGTTTCTTCAAATTCAACACCGCATTGTTGTCAAAATCCCAGTCAATTCCTAGAAATGAAAGGTAGGGATCCGACTCATCCATGATTTCAATGACTTTAAAGTCGGATTTTTATTTTACTCCTAATATATTCACCTCTACCTGCTTCAGTCGGCTGATGGGGTAGACGTTGCATTGAATGGATAATCGAAGTTGAATGGGTGACCAGACCAACTTTGGTTTTCCCATAACTTTCCAATATTTCTTGGGTAAAATGTTCACATCGCATCCTAGATCCAACATGACTCCATCCATATCATACCCACCAAGCTTTACTGTCATCTTAAACTCTTGGCTAGTGTGTTTTTGCTTGTTGACCTAGTAGACATCCCTTTCTGGAAGCAGAGCTACAACAATGGTTTCCTCTTGTTGTTCTTTCATGAAATCAATTAACATCCAAGTCAACTTACTTGCAGTTTCTGGATCTCTAAGCAAACACAATCAACATTGCAAGAAGGTATTGAATTCATCTTTTTCTTCTTCCATGCAACCAAGGCCACGCAAGGCTTCTATGCTTGTTGTGCATTGCAACTCTTTGTGTTTAAACTTTTCCAATTCAATCATCGTTCTCTCACAAATTCTTTGATCAAAATCACTCTCGTGATATATCTCTCCTAATCTCTCCTATCCTAATCTCATTTGATCTCCTTAACCCATCTTTTGTATTTACTATTTTACTAATATTTTAATTCTTGTATTTCACCATTTAACTAATTATTCACCCTTTATATATGTTGTCTTCTTTACTTTATATTTTATAAACCCAACATTTTATTCTCTAAATTATTTCTTCCCCATTCTTTCCATTAATTTTTACCTCCTCTATGATGGCCCTTTTAACCCTATTCTCAACATATACCTTATTAACTAACTCTTTAAATTTTTTGGTTCTTTAATTTGACCTTTTCTATCCATTATATATTTATCTCATCAGTGCCTTTTCTATCCATTATATATTTATCTCATCAGTGCCTCTATTTGTTTATTGTATTTTATTTCTAATATTTTCGCTTATTCACCTCAATTACCTATTTATTTATTGATTTCTCATTTTGCTAATGTTTAAATTTTACCTTTTACTAACTCCTTAATTAGTTTATTCATTTTCCCTATCTATATTTTATCTAATTCAACCCTATCTACACCTCATCTCTTAAACCTTAACATATTTTTTCTATAATTCTCCCTCTTAACCTTATCTCAATTACTACCTTATAACCCGTCTCAATAACTACCTATAATAATTTATTATTTCATTATTTTGACCCTTTCATTATTTGACCTTTCCTTCCATTATTTTTATCTCAAAGATTATCTCTCTCATTTAATCAATTTATTAATTTACCTCTCTAAGCTGATTTCCTATAATGATTCTTCTCCATATAAACAAGCTTCAATACTTTTTTCCAATCATACTAATATTTTTTGTCCTTGATGAAATAAAGTCTTTATTAGAAAATTTGGACTTTTCCAAACCTCTCACATAGTTACATAAAAAAATTCTTCTTCAATTATATCTACCTATGGAAACCTACAAATTCAAATTCATTATTTTCTTTCTAATACTTAGCATTATCCTGTATAAATCATAGGACAGAATAAACTGGTCACTTGAATTTTAAATTTGAAAAACCAAAATCATAAAAATTAAGAAATTTAATAATAATAATAATTTATTTCACTGGTAAAGTCTACAAAGATATACATATCCTACACCCCTCTAGATTTGAACTTGTGACCTCCTAGGAGGAAACACATGCTTTTAACCATTAGATCCACTCAGACTGTATAAATTTAAAGTAAGAAAAAATATTTGAAATCAAACCCTAAAAATAAATAAAAATGGAAAAATTTAGATTTGATATCTTATCGTTTCTTTCGCTCTAAATGCTTTACATATGCCGCAAATGGTAGGAATTGATAATAATGGCTATGACTGAATCGTATGAATAGAAAATGCCGTATTAAAGATTGAGATGCCGGATCTATTAATTCTTCCCCGTCATGGGTTGTAAAATGAAAAATGTCGACGTTCTATTTTCTACCTGAAATCTATTTTCTACAGTCTTTGATCCATAATAATTAACAATAACCACAGTCGGACCTTTACGATCACCGTTTGAGTTTACTGGTCATGGGTTTGTCTTGAACGCGGTCATCAATCGTTATTACTGTGACCTACTCCGCCACTTGTACCTGATGGATGGAAGTTTGTTGAAGGGCGTGGTAGTAAAAACTTTTATATATTTTTTTGTCAAAGTATATATTAGCACAGCAGCTAAAAATCAGTTGTTGGTAAATGCTTAAAGGTTGATAAGATGAAACGAATTTTTAAAAGAATATATTAAATTTTATTATTGATTAATAAATAAACTGTTGGACTTTATTTATCTAGTGTTAATATTTTAATTTTTGTTAATCACTTACGTGGCAATCAGTTAGCTATCTAAGTAATTTTTAAATATGATTAGGTAAATGTAAAAAAGTAAACACATAAACGGATGTCTTTATAATAGCTAGGAAGTTAATGATTGAAATCACAGCCATTTATTTTGTGTGACTACTAAAAATATTCCAGCCATATTTAATCCTGTCCATAGAAAACTTATTAAGCACTAAACCCCTATTAAATCTGTCCATTATCAATAGATATACTCCTTTAGGCATAATTATTTTTTATAACTAAAAACAATAAAATACTTACTTAATCAATCTAAGTCGCCGAAAGATAAATCCTTATAATTAATCAAAAGAATCTTACTTATAATTTTGATGTAGAGCATCTAGACTCAAGTATATATTTTGCTCACCATTGCGACAGGTAGGCGTGCTTTCCCATTTATCTCTTATCTGCAATAATTTGTGTAATTTCTAATCAAGTTTTGTTTGAAATAACATACCGGTGATGCCAACAGATTTGGATATGAGTCTGGATTGTTTGAATCAACCAGGAATGGAGGCAAGCACCAATGGTGATGCCAAATATAAAGAATGGCCCTATGGGATTGTGAAGATAGAGATGGTGCGACGAGGGAACCCTCTTCGTCGGCTATCAATAACCAACATGTTCAAGCTTAAATGTTGAGGAGATTGGTATATATATTGTTGAATTATTTTGGTATATATGTTTGGATATATTTGACAATTTGTTACATTATTCAATGTTATTTAGCAGACTGATTATTCTTGAACTTTTTCTATATGTCTGAATTATATTATGTTCATTCTTTAACTAAGTATGCAATGATATAACCCCATGAATAATAGACTTAGTTGTAGAATTTCTGATTTAGATAACTATGGACATAAAGGAGATATAGTAGCATGAAAAAGGTAGAAGATCCCAGCTGAACTACATAAATGTTCTGAAATATTGTATGCAAAGCTAGTATATTGCTATCTGGTGCTTTCATGGCTACTGCCACGTTTGAATCCACCAAGAATATTGATGAATATGATTACATGAAGGGCGTCAAACATATGCAGCACTCCCGTGCTTTGAATTCGGTTTAGCGATGACTAAACCTAAATCGCTCATTGTTAGATTGTTATGTAATCTAACATGGAAACCATAAATGAAGGAAACTGATTCCAGAATTTTTTAAGATGTAGAGAAACACAAAATACATCCATCCATAAAATAAATAAGATGGCAGTAATAACAACATAGCTATAAATTTAAATTGAAAGCAGGCCAAACCCGGCATAACGCATGCCCCCAATACTATACCTGCAATCCCTGAGAAGGCAATCAATGAGATTGCAATCAGTGGTAATGAGGTTGAGGTAGTGCTTGCTAATAATTCAAATTTAGTAATAAAAAATTGCAGATATATTAATCTTTGTTAATTATGATAATCATATAAATATAAAGTAATTTTTTAATATGAATAAGTAAATGTAAAAAAGTAAATAGGTTAATGGATACATTTATAAATGCAAAAAAGTTATGAGCATTAAATCTTATTCATTGATTTGGGAGGAGGATGAAGAATATGCCAATATCTTCAATTTTTATGAATTGTTAGTTATAAGATTCAAAATTAGGATTGATCTCATATTGAAATGGCCCAAGTTAAAGAACACCAAAAATGTATTTTTGGTTTGTCTTTAACCAGTACCACTTGATTTTGGGTTGTCGTTGACTCTTAGAAACTTGAAAGTAGGTTTCCAAATTTTCCTATGAGTATATTAAAGATACAAGATTGAAAATTAGAGAAGTGTCACTACTTAATAATATTTTCTTCAAAGCAAGTGCAAGACTTTTGCAAAGAAATTATTTACCTTTTATGTGTGACTCAATGATGAAAGGATGTTTGTAATGTTGTATAATCACCTTAATTTGGAAACATAAATGAGTTGGAAAATGGAGTAAAATAATTGGGTTTGATGGTTTGGAAATTTCTAAGAAACAAAACGGAAAAGGCCTAGTAGCATCTTCCAATGATACTACTTGAGCCGGACCTTAAATTAATAGTGGAAGAAGATAAAAAATATGCAAAGTTATGCTTCATAACAAGATTAAATACAAGGGAAAAAAAGTAGATCTTAGTATATGTTTTACTAGAAAGAGCTACACGGAGGCTTCTCACTTCGAATCTACAGATTGATGCAATAATTTAAGATAGTTCTTATTGTCTATGTAAAGATTTCTAATGCCTGAAATGTGCATATTTATCTAAACATTTCTAGTATGGTGTGGTGTTGTGCTCCATCCAATGGATATAGCATATTGACATGTATAGGGATTTTGTCACACTTGCATATTTTTGGATCCATCCATGCCATGTGTAATGATTAATCAACATTGACTTGTTGCATTAGATCAAGTGATAAGGCACTCTAATAAGACCTAATTTTGTTTATATTAAATGCTACCTTCTCATCTCACAACAATTGCTAATCAATAATCCAATATCTAGCCATTGTTGGATTGGTAATCTTAGCTCTCCACAAGTAGTGAATTGGTCATTCTAGCTCATATCAATTTTGTTTCCTAATTAAGACCTAGACATTGTCATTGATCCCATAAGTTTTTGGGTCGTACTCATAGCTATATATTTAAAGCATTGGTAATAAAGAGAAATGGTAATTCGGGATTGAACTCAAGATTCATGAATCAATTACTTAAGGCAAGTCTCTGATTTGAATTTATATTGAACTCGCAAATGGATAATTTTAGTCTAGAGTAATAAATTGTGGACCAAATATTTTATTTTAAGAAGTGATCATAATTGTTTCATTATTTATGGCTCTTTGGCCTATATACTTTATATTTTAGTGTCATTTTATGGATTTGGTGTTCAATTTGTTATGTTGAATGTGTATTTTAAGGGATGGATGACCCTCATTTTTTGTTACTCGAGACTCATCAACATTTACCATTAGTATTTGAAAAGCCACAACCATTTGTACTTATCCACCTATCCTCCTATCTCTACCCATGACTTCCTCTCCATGCAAAGACTTCCTTGCCTTTGTCCACCAACTTGTTAGAGTGTGGATAGAACTCCATTATTGAGAGATTATAAAACATTATTATTATATGTAATGTTAAGCATAACTAAGGTTCAATTCTCGACCATTAATCAAACATCTCATATGTGTACCACTACCCACAACATTACCATTTAAAGTATATAAGTAAAACAAGAATGTTGTCACACTCACTGTAGTATGTTGTAGACTTGACATTTTTTCTATTCCTATAAATAAAGTATTGGCATTGATAGCTATGAGCCCTAAGGCCACCAGATTAAAGAGACTATTCCACAACATGTAATCTCTTCTTGTTTGGTTAAGTTAGCCATATGTGTTCACATTATAACTTTGAGAAACTAACTAAATGGCATGTAAGTCATCCACTTTCTTCAACAACATAAATGAAATACTCTATTTACAATATTAAATTTTGTACTCATGATTATATCAATGATTATCCCAAACCCTTTGAGACTTTCTCCATATTTTGAGTTTTTTTTCTTTGAAGTGGTGATTTTTTAAGATTTACTAAATTAAACATCATATGTTAAATGTGGGTGATATTAAACATAACCCAAAAATTTGCAAATCACTTTCAATCAATTCATATCAAGTGTGGAGGTTCTTCAAAAATATAAACTACATGGAAACATCGATTTGGTACATGTATATTTCACAAATACAACCTTGTTAAAAATAGAATGGGATTGAACCATGAAAATATTCTTAACAAAAAGAACCTAAAGATAATCTAAAATGTACATTTATTAAATGACAACATTTTTTGATAACTTCATCAAGGATACATGGATGTAGGTAGAGCAAGTTTCATGTTTTCCCTACAAACCATGTTATCAAGATTCCACATACTAAAGATGGTTTCTTTAAAATGATGTAGGTTTGTTGCTTTGTGGCATTAGGATTAGTTGAAGTTGTTTGGATTATTTCTTTCACATAGGAGTTAAGGGTATTAAATTAGATTTTATTGGCTAAGAATCATCTAACAATTGCATGGGTATTAGATTTAGTTGGAGGGGAATTTAATGTCAATTCAGACTTAAGGTATGAGAACATTGTCATTGAATGTTTACAAGTAACATGAATGTGTGAAAATCTTGTCAAGATATTACTTTGTCATTCGAGATGGGGCAACTCAAATGACCATGAATTATATCACATGTGAGAGCGAGCATCATCTTTGATTTTTTGTGCACCCTAGCCTAGTGATCCCATCTTACCCAATTTTTTTCACAATATTCAATTGTACCGATTACTCATGAAATTGGAATTTTGAATCTTATTTTTGAGACACTATACACTGTTAGAATTGCAAATGCGAAAAACACAATTCACATATGATAATTAACAATCACACAAATAAGAAACATAGGTATTTCACGTGGTTCACCCAAACCTTGGGCTACATCCACCAAGCATAGGCATTCGTTGTCTTATTATTCAGATCATGGAGATTACAGCAGACTTGCAAGTTCTCACTATGTCTCTCTCTTTGCCTCTACGAGCTTACATGTATTTATATACATTTACAAGAAAATGATTATTAAATGCAATCCCTATCCATATTCTAACTTGGTCTATTTGGTTGTAACCAATGTAGAATAATAGGATCCAAATCCATCCTTGGAGGAATTTGTTGTCACCAAATCCCAACAATCTCCACCTTGACAACAATTAACATGATACCTTGCTTCTTCCTTTTGTTCATCACCTTTTCTGCAAGCCAAGAGAAACCAAGCACCACTGCAGCTTCTCTAATAAAACTGGTTTCATGATCTCGTCTGTGTGAATTGCACAAGTTTGGATTTCTTGAGGGGTCACTCCACCTCCAACATGTCTTCTACAACTATGTTGTGAAACATACTTAGTGATAGATATCCTCCTATCCAAAACACTTGTAAAATATACGTTACAATTATCACAGACCATCTTAGTGTAACCATTATAGGTGACATTTGTGTTTCTCAAACGCTAAAGAACCCATTTCACTGCAGCCCCTGAATCTATCATGTATCTGACAACATTATTAGCATGTGAAACATCTGGTCTTAACCATTTCAACACATACAACAGACCTCCTCCTGAACTTACACGAGATATAACATTTTCTTCTTTATAGACATGCCCTATGCTTGAAGAAAACTTATAATGGAAAGAAAGAGGGATAAAAACTGGTTTTACAATGTTCACACTGAACTCCAACCACAACTTACCATTACCATCTCTGTATACTTCCATGCCCATAATTTGTTTTGCTTCTCCTTGATCCCTCATCTGAATTGTCATGTCCATCTAAGTCATTTTCTTACTAATTTTATCCATTCTTCGGCTTGCATCGAGCATATCATCAACAAATAACATCAAGAATGTGAATGTACTATAAACTCTATAGTCATTCCTACCCTTTGAAAAATTATGACTCACTATGAAGGATTCAAAACTCTTGTATATTTGCATGCGTACCAATAGGCCATAAAATGAATTATCTAGCATGCAAACAAATTTACTGTTGCGATCTTGAATCAACCCTTTTGGTTGTTCCATACATACTATATCTTTGTCAATGGTGACCTTGTGAGAAGTAGGATCCCACACACAACATCCCTTTATACCACCATCATAACTTGCAGAGATATAAAACAAGCAGGAATTCAGAAACAAAGATTTTAAGTCTAGAAATGATTTATCGCTTACCAGTACCTGCAATTCTTTCTTTCTCTTATGACCTTGATGCTTCTACCATAAACAAGAAGATACATCTATCACTTCAGATGCTACTTCAGTACTGCCTTCCAGCTTATAAAGGTTATCAACATTTGTTGCCTTCATCACTACTAAACTACCTTTCGACAATGTGAGTGCTCCACCTTGACTTGTATACTTATATCTACAAAAATCCAACACTCCTAATGAAATCAAATTTGATTTAAGCTCGGGTACACATCTAACATCCGTTAATTGCCTAACAATACCATCGAACATTCTGATTCTAATACTGCCAACCCCAACAGTTTTACAGGGAATACTATTTCCCATAAACACTACACCCTCATCAACATATTGGTAAGAAATGAACCAATTTCTATGTGAGCACATGTGGTGGGAGGCATCTGAATCTAACTGTCATTCTTCTTGATATAGTAAATTACTAGAAACAGATAAAACTTGATCAGTCATACCTGAATTTGTTACAGCCAAATTTGCTTCCTTCGTAGAGTTTTCCTCAGATTCCTTTATTTTCCAGCAATCTTTCTTGAGATGTCCTGTTTTTCCACAGTACCAGCATTTTGCTTTACCCTTTTTGTGTCTTGACTTAGATCAAGAAAAATTTCTCTCATTCTTCTCTTTAGTTCGACCTTTGACCAACATCGCTTCTGAAGTTGAGGTTTCTTGACTAGATTTTCTCCTCATATCCCCAGCCAACAAAGCTCCCACAACAGAGTCATAATATAAAACATCTATTGAACTAAAGCAAATAGAGGTGACTAGATTATCCCAAAACTTAGGCAATGAACACAATAGTGTAATAGCCTTATCTTCATCTTCGAATTTAACTTCCATAATAGTCAATTGAACTATAAGGGTATTGAAGGTATTTAAATGGTCAACAACTTTTGTACCATCTTTTATCTGCAAACTGTACAACCGTCTCTTCAAGTAGATTTTGCTCGTCAAGGACTTCGTCATATATAGACTTTCCAATTTGCTCCATAAGCCTGATGTTGTATCCTCTCCTACGATATTAAACAAAACATCATCTGCCAGACATAAACAAATGGTACTTAGAGCTTTTGCATCCAGATCTTCCCATTCCTCATTCGTCATAGTTGTTGGTTTTTTTGACTTGCCTACCAATGCTTTTTGCAACCCTTGTTGCACCAGTAAATCCCGCATCTTGAGCTTCCAGAGCTCAAAGTTGCTTTTACTGCTGAACTTTTCAACTTCAAACTTCGATCTCTGCATCTTAGCCATTAACACAAAATCTCCTAATACCCAAGTCACTACTTATAATAACCAAAGCCCTTTGAAAAAATAATATGGAGGAATGATCTTACTCAATGTTGAACAATAATTTTAAAAATGATTTAATCCAAGAAAACCTTTTAATAATATAAAAATATTTAATAAAAATTCTTTTAAAAAACAAAAAAATTCACTTTTTGAAAAACATCCCCCTACCTTTTATATATAATATAATATGCATAAAATACTTAATACAATATACATACTATATTCACCTTTTATAGCATCCTCCGGTAAGTCATATCATAAACCTTTTTCAAACAACAAAGACCATACATTAAGCTCCTTTAAAAATATGGGAGATCGTGACTTTTGATTTAAAGGAAGTCACTGCATTTCACGCTACCACTGGAGTGCGGCGATCTTAAAAGGGTATGATACACTTGGAGTGCGGCTATTTTGAGAGGTCTACGCATTGTTCCTCAACCCTAAACCACGGTGAATCCAGGTTATCGAACGTGCGTGAAGTTTGATTAGTATGATGTCACACTCTTCCAGAGGAGGGACCTGCGGTGATGTTGAACTCAATGCATCT
>JASDQU010241702.1:199116-219986 GCA_032191745.1 Picea mariana | reverse complement strand
TTAGGGTTGAGTTTCAAGAGCAATTCCATATCTTTATCAATGAAAAGAAAGAGAGATTATAGCTACAATTGAAGGGAAAAGGGTATGTGGATTCCATAAACCTAGAATATTATGGAATCCACATACTCTTTTCCATAGAATATACTAACTATATCCAAAAACCAAATACATGAAATATGGTATAACTACACATATTATATAAATATATTATCAAGGAAAAAATAATCTAAATGCAATTTGGACATTTGAAAAAAAAATTACAAGTTAAATGAGTACATCAATAAAAAATAACATACTAACCTTGCAAGTTCAAAATCCGAGCTATGTAGATTGAGAATTGGATTTGTTCAACTAGTGGGTGACGGAAAAAATAAACAGTTCAAACAAAAGCCAAGAACAATGTCACAACTATAGTAATTGTGTCGCAAAGTCTCTTAAAGTCACGTATATATAGATAAAATAGTCAACTAGCCGTTAACACCGACCAATGAGATAGACAAAATTTTCGTCGCTATTGCCACGAAAGTTTGTCGTTATAGCGACGAAAATCCCGACTAGGTTAAATTAAGATTTTCGTCGATAATGCGATGAGCGTTCGTGGCAATATCGACGAAAATCTTGCCCTGTTTAAAAAAAATATGAAACTAGTGGAAGCATGGAAAATTTTCGTGGAATAATCCGCCCATATGTAGTAGTGGTTCCACCTCTTCCTCTTATTTAGTCAACTCATATGAATCATCTTCTTCATTCCTCGGTTCAAACCGCACTGTCTTTGGATTATTATCAGTCTGAATAATTTCCTCGGGCTCAGACTTACCTTTTAATTCTATGAAGACCACATCTCGACTGTACAATATTTTCCTTGATGCAAGATCCCAAAGCTTATATCCTTTCATTCCTTCTTTGTATCCAATGAAAATACATTTGAATGCCTTCTTGTCCAGCTTGCTCCTATTTTCCTTGGGAAAATGCACAAATGCATCACATCCAAATACTTTGATATGTGAAACTAAAGGCTTCATAGCCGACCATACCTCATTTGGCTTCATGTCGAATAGCACTAACGAAGGAGACATATCCACTGTATATCTTGCAATTTCGACTGCCTCCACCTAGAATTCTTGTGCGAGCCCAGCACCAGTAAGCATGCTCATTGCCTTGTCAATCAACTCTATGTTCATTCTCTCAGTGAATCCATTTTTCTATGGGGTATATGGTGTGGTATTTTGGCGTGCTATGCCACACTTATTATAGAATTGATCAAATTATTTTCCACAGAATTCACCACCATTGTTAGTTCTCAACACCTTAATATTCTTATTTGTTTGATTTTCTACAAGAGATTTAAACTCTTTAAATTTCTCAAAAACTTATGATTTCATCCTTAAGAAATATATCCATGTCTTCCTGGAAAAAAAATCTATGGAGGAGACATAATACAAGGATCCATCAAGTGAAGGCACTGTAACTGGGCCAAACACATCACTATGCACCAATTCTATAATCCCATTTTCCTTTGTCACTCCAGATGGGAACCTCACATGACTTTGTTTTCCATATATGAAATGTTCACAAAAGTCAACTTCTAAACCATATTCAGGAAAACCTTCTACCATACCTTTATTGTGCATAGCTCAAAGTCCTTTTTCTCCAATGGGTCCCATCCTCTTGTGCGATAGCATGATCGAGTCGACTTTATCATGTCTTGTCGAGTTGAGTTGAGTTGAAGTCAAGTCAAATTCAAGAGAAATGATGTTGTTGCATCTAGTCAAGTCGACATTCTTTAACAACTTGTATAGGGCTCTAATCTGAACTCCTTTCATTAAGACTATCTCACCTCTGATGATCTTGCATGAATTCTTCTAAAAAAGAGTGTGCACTCCAACATCACTCATCTTACTGACATATATCATGTTTATTTCCAAACTCGAAATATGTAGCAGACCTGGAAGGGTTCTTTTCCTCCCATCGTGTAGTATCATTCGAACTCTTCCTCGTCTGACAATTTTGGTTGTTGAGTCATCCCCCAAGAACACATCACCTCCATCATAATGTTCATACTCACAGAACCATTCTCTATGTCGTGTCATATGATAGGATTCTCCTGATTCGATCAACCAAACACCTTGATCTGACTATGTACTGGATGACACCAGGTACACATCACCTCCCTTATCCGAGGTCATCTTTCTCTCAGTCAACTGCTTCTCATCGAAACCTGTAATGACTTCCATCTCCCTTGACTTACAATCCTTTTTGTAATTCCTAGCTTTACCGAATTTCTAGCATCTTCTTGTTGACTGAACCGGGGATTTAGATCTACCCTTCGACTTAGACATTCTACCAGATAATTTTCCTTTATCTCTTTCAACTAGTCGACCTCTCACCACTAAAGCATCTTAGGTTGATCCTTCCATGTTTTTTCTTCTCATTTCTTCTGGAAGTAGAGAAGAAACCACGTCTTCTATCACTAGTGTGGTTTTATTACTCCCTATATCCATGACTAAGCTATCCAAGGAGTCTAGTAAAGAACATAATAGGCTTATACACTTCTCCTCTGCAGTGATTTTAATATCCATAGACGATAACTAGCTTAAAATGGTATTAAACACATTTAAATGATGAGTCACCGAACTTCCATCACTCATTCTCAGAAGATACAATTTCTTTCTGAGAAACAACTTATTTACCAAATATTTCAACTAGTATAAGCTTCCCAACTTGTCCCACAATTTCTTGGCCGAGTATTCACCTGAGACATTCAGCAATACTGAATCTACAAGATAAAGTCGAATCATACTTCTTGCACTTCTTTCGAGTTTCTCCCATTCTTTCATCGACATACATCTCGATTGGGTACCTGGACATATCGTTGTCCATTATTCTCAATCTATAATAAAATATTCCATTTTAAGCTTCCAAAGCTCAAAATTCCGGCCATTAAATTTTTCTATCTCTCTTCTTGAACTGCTCGCCATTCTTTAACATGATATTTAACACAATTTATGACTTATAACTCTTACTGTACCTAGGGTTTATCTCTCAAATTCAATATTGGTAAATCAAGATCTGTTACAACTGTCAAAGCTTAACACAACTTTGATACCACTTGTCAAGAAATGAGATACACTTCCACACTAAACCTAGTAGAAGAAAAGAAAATTTTAATTAAGAATGTAAATGACAAATCAAACATGCAGTACACGAATATTTTACCCTGGAAACCCAAAATGGGAAAGCCAACATTCCTTGATCATTATACTCTCTTGTTGTCTTATTAAATATGAATACAATGTAACATGTCTAACCTTGGTCCACACCTAAGACATAATCAACATCATACCCTCTTCCATGCACAAGAATAACCCTGTAGCCAATCCGGCTTACATATACATGACCAACAACCTACATCTAAATATTTCTCTAAATATTGGCTATATTATGATTCATTGATTAGAATTTACGGCCTTTCAACACACCTCTTTATAGGATTTACAACAAGAAAAACCCTAAAGACATGGTGCCCAAAAATGGTTACAGATCTATGCAGATTATTGGTTACAAATATCACGAATCTCAAGATTTCGTTACAGTCGACTCCAAGTCGGATTACCCGTTGACTACCAGTTGGCCTTCATTCGGTCTTCATCCAATCACCACATGCCCTCCTGTCAACCTCTTGTTGGTTGAACTCTTCGACTATTTGTCGATGCCTTTACCATGTCGAATCACCTCGACCTTCAACTTTGACTTTAACCGGTCAACTAACCTAGACCTTTGACTTGCTATCGATCTACCTCGACCCTTGACCTACTGTCTATCCACCTTGATTTTGACCGTCAGTTGATCCACCTTGACTAGAATTTCACTGCAAAGAATATAACAACTCAACAAATATGGATTTCAAGGCCAACTACATGAGCAAAAGAAGCTTCATGAACTTTAGCAGAAAATTATCTCTAAGATGAGAAGAAGAAAACCCATGGGCATACTATAGTGTTGGTGAATGAGTATTATGACCATTAGGTCTTATTGAAAGGTCTTATATAGTAATGGAATTTTTGGTGCAGCAACGATAATTGACTTCAACAACATTGTTTTTCATGTGATTTTCAAAGTAGTTCTTCATCTGTCTTGTTTCCTATCCACTTCCAAATTTTATGAAAAGCCTTGTTGTTGTTGGTCAACAACTAGAACACCTTGATAACAATCTCATGGGAACTTGATCCTCAAACATGGCTTAAGTAAGGAATCAACATCACATGATGTTTCACTTTCCTAGTTTGGATGTCTGGATGACATGTTATTTTTTTTTTATCAAAATCTGGTCTTCAAAATAACTCATTCATGGATTAACCTTCTTGAGCCTTCCGAGACCTACAAAAACTTATCATTTTTCCTACAAAAGAATGTGATATTATGGAGGAAAAATTTCTATCTGGACTTGCTTCCTCCAATAAACATAAAAAATGGTTGCAAACAATGCATATAAAACAGATCTCTTAAAGGATCATTGTTATCTATTGAGGAGTGGTGGCCAGCCTAAACTACCTCACAATGTTTCAATGATAAATTATTCATTTGATGTCCGATTTGAGTGATTCAAGGGATATATCCATTATAAATAGGTTTTGAAAGTGCTTTTAAATGACATGTTAACATGATGAGGGGCAACCTTCATGATAGGGTTGTTTTTTTATTTTCTAGCCGGGACCAATAATCACGATTTTGGGAATAAATTTTTCATTTGATGACAACTTGACTTGATTCCAATTGTATATGAAATTAGATTCATGTAGATATATCCAATATAAATAGGTTTTACAAACACAAAGAATCAATGGGTCAAATATTCGATGAACAACCTAGGAAACTGAGTTTTAGTAGTGCAAATTTAGGATAAGTAGTTAGTATTTAGGGAATAAATTTCTTGCAGGATATCGAAATGATACGATTCAGGTTGGGTTGTAAACTAGATTCATAGGATACTATACCCTAGAAACAAGTTTGAAAAATCTATCCATTTGATCTACCAAAAATTAATTGTCCCAACTCTGTTCTTGGTAAGGTCAGTGATCCCTAATTCCATATGGGTCTGATCAACAAGCTATTTCTTCCAAACAATTATTTGGGTTTGTGTGAATTTTTTAAGGTGTATAATTTTAAATGTAATGCATCCATATATGAAAAATTACAAATACTCAGCTCCTAAATTCTGCAAAATGACCTTCACAAGATCCTATCACAAATGCTAAAAAACCTAAAGCAAGAATGAAATCAAACATCTAGTTCAAAAAGTGGTATGATGATAATGGGATCCTGACATAACCATCATGGGAACTCGAGCAAGTACACATAGTGTCCCATTATCTATGAGGTTGATATAATGATATTCTGACATAACCATTGTGGGAACCATAAAGTGTCGCTTTATTTGTGAAACAACTTCCACATTCCATTCATGAAATTGTGATTCTTGTATGATGATGGCTTGAATAGTTGATCGAGGAAAACAACCATCATAAAATCATTGAGTAGTGTGCATTTACATTTATTCCTAAGATCAAATGGAATAGGTTTAGAGCAGAGGTAATCAATGATGAAGAATCAAGGGTTGGAAAGGGTCTAAAATGAAAAAGGATCATGGTTTAGTGGAAAGAACGGAAGGGGGAAAGGAGATGATATTGCATAAATAAGATAAGGAAGGGAAGGATAATTGCATAAAGAAGAAAATAAAATATAAAATAATTGAGAGAGGAATAAAGCGTGAGAAATAAGATAACATGGGTGGACTAAGATGAGAATACTATGAAACTAAGAACTCAATCAACCCAAGATGCTACATATTACTGATGGAAATACTGAAGATTCACCACATACCCGTTAATTGATCTAAAAGAAAGTTTGAAGGATTATACATCCCATTAGCTCTTTGTCCAGTGGAATCTTAATTCACCAATGCTTTCTTCCTCTTGCAAAACTTCTTGCAAAAAGGATTAGTATTGTGGGTGGGTCTTACTGCACCACAAAAAAAAATATTAATTTAACGCATGCATCTATATTAATGTAGAACACTTCATATGAGACCCTACAAAGAGGATATTCGACATCTTGTCTTTTCCCATCCCCTTACCATGTGTTATCTAAAACCGATACAAGAATTACTATTCTTCCCTTGATACCTCCCCAACAACGGTGCCAAAAATGACAATGTACATTTAATCTTCACCAGGAACACTAGTACATTTAATCTTATTAACTGAGGTTCCTTCCTACTTATAAGATGTTGACACTGTATGTGCGGGATACAAATTCTTAACTTGCATTAGTTTGTCTAATATGTTTCTATATAGGAAGGAAATTACATCAGTACACTACATAAGTCCAAATGTATCTCAATCACTCTTGGAAATGATCATGTACTTGAACACCAATCATGCTAACCTTGGCAACTCCAAGAAATCACTAGGAATGGGAACCATTCTATCTATCACCAAGGAAACACCAAGCATGATTTGGGCACTTC
Source organism: Picea mariana (assembly GCA_032191745.1). Lineage (NCBI taxonomy): Eukaryota > Viridiplantae > Streptophyta > Pinopsida > Pinales > Pinaceae > Picea > Picea mariana. Next base: position 213,460 of record JASDQU010241702.1, on the reverse strand, counting down.
CTATTTCCATAAATCACAAGTCTCGTCATTGGAAAACTTTGATAAAGAAAACTAGTCTATGAATTGAAATTCTTTCGCAGAAATGAAAACAAACCACACCTTGCGAGAAAGTAAATCACACATTGCAAATTTAAAATAAATGAATTGAAATAATAAAAAAGAAATAAGAGAGAATGGAATTTCCCAATTCCCTATTCTCATGGAGTGATCTTTTCCTCCAAGAACAAGGAAACAAAATTAAACTACGACAATATAAACTAAATCAAATCATGCACCACCAAGAAACTATGAAAAATACAATTCGTATTGAAGCAAGATCTTGAGAAATTTTATTCTATGCCATCATAATTCAAACTTGTTCTATAATATTCCCCCTTAGAGATTCCCTCTCTCGCCAATATATAGAGATGAGCCTCATGCCTAATTTTAGAACAAAAACGAAATGCTAACAGTCTTGGAGCACACAAAATGAATTGTGACGAATTACAACAATCTTCATCCCCTATTTTATCACGATGAGGAAGAAAGATGGCTCAGATCGAATGCTAGTTGTTTCTAGTTGTGATCCAAAGGTTGAACATGGTCATGTTGGTTGAAAATGTTCCAAACAATGAACCTTAATTTTACCCAATGCAAGTTGCAACCCCGAAGATGCTAGATCGGAGTATCGTATGTGGGTTTGAGTGTATAGATTCCCAAAACATGGTCTTGGAATCATGCAAGATTGTTGTTATATTGTTCAAATTCAACCCAAACATTAAATACTCAATCAAATTTCTTCTCATCTCTTGGATGAGTTCGTTATGTTTCCTTATCAAATATTTGACCATAGGTAAACAATTGACTGTAGTTGTTGAAGGTAATGCATTTATGATCTGCACTCATTTACAACTTTAGCACATAATAAAAACCCTAATACACAAAAAAAAAATTAACAAAGAAAACATACCTTAAGATTATAATTATAGACAAGAAAATAACTAAAATGCAATCCAATAGATCTAAGAGCCAATTCCTAATAAGATAGCCATTTTTTGTAGCCAATAGATTTTTGAGAAGGTTTTGGCTAGGTAAAAGAAGATTTTGAAGGATAAAAATATGCCATATGGGGAACCCATCATAGAGGTAAATTACCAACCTAGTAGTGTCAAACCATGAACCTTCCACATCAACTAGACCCATGGACGATAGAGGCATTGGTAGAGGTATGTTCCAAGGACATCCTCCCAATGTACATAACATTTTAGAAATTGGTGATGTACCCTAGAACGACCATGATATATAGTTTAGTAATTTGAGTAGGACTATGTGTTAGCTCCAAAATGAGTTTTTAAGACTAAAAATAAATGAAGAGTTGAGATCAAGGACACAAATCCTTGCACTAGGAGTGGAACCACTTAGACATAGAGAAAGACATAAAAATATCCAAAAGAGAGATGAATATACCTCACATTTTAGATCTCTCTAAGATACCCAACCTAATGTGGTGGTGATGGATGAACACGTTGTTGAGGAGAGATTTCCAGAAAGCAATGAGGAATTACCTAATCAATAATTCCATGGTGAGGGATCAATAACTCAATACTTGGATTTTTTTTAATTTATTGACTAGATGATGCCTACATGTGCAGGGGATTTATTTGAGAAGACATGTATTTTGATACAGAAATTGGATACCAATAAAATGTTGTACATACCAGGTCCTAGGATAACAAATTCGAAGCTAAGAACCTTATGGTGTCTCATATTCTTAAAGAAAAGGTGGTCCCAAATAATCCTATTGGACAAACTTCAAATTCCCGAACTACAACTCAAAAACATCATTTGGCATCATAAAGCATATCTGATCAATGAAGAAATTAGAGTAACATGAGTTTGTCACCATAGATGACTTACAATATTATGGATGATCTTAGTAAAGTGCAAGTCACACTTCCCTTTTTGGAAGTGAAAAATATTCCTCATCAGAGGAAAAACCTACTCTAAAATTTGAATACTAGAGTGCAAGATACACTACAAGAAGAACACCTTTTTGTGGAGGTTTTTATGAAACCTTCTTGAAAAATCTATGGAGGCAAGCGACCCGAGGTTTTTGTGGAGGTTTTTTTACCAGTGCTCCTTTAAGGTACATACGCACTAGTGTGCACATAAACAATAATGCACTGGTGCTTAAATGCTCAAAAGTACCATCATACATTATGATAAAAATAACAAGCACTGATCAAAGCGCACCTGTGTTTTTAAACATTACGCCTCGGTGCGTATCATTGTTGTTAGGCACGCCACAATAGGGTAAATAAATAAAAATTACCAAACCAATTTTCATTGTTACACTTCATCCTATGCTTCCAAACTCTTAAGAAAGCACCGATGCTCACTGTCCTTCCAAAGACGCCATGTTTTTGGTGCTCTATAACGATTTTGATAGCTCCATTGGTAGATTCCGTAGATTTCCAAATTTTGGAAATTACCACGAATTTTCATTTCCTCTCAACGGTGGAACCATGCCTCCTTGCAACACAAGAGTCCAAGGAAATTGTTTATTACCTTCCTATTTTCATTTTCATCTAATTAAAATTTGAATTTATATTGAAATTTGACATTTTTTCAAATTCTTTTTCCAAATATGTACGGTGTGCCTGGACGCTTTGGCTCACCTTGAAGCGGTGTGTCTTGAGATAAATTCATAGTAAGCATGATCATTGGCATGTCTAATATAAAGTACACACTGATGTCATTCAAGGAAGAGCACAACGATAAATTTTAAAAACAAAACAATGCGTCGTTTGGGATGCCCCACAACTAATGCATCCTTGGTTTCTCCATGCACTCGTACATTCTAATTAATTAAGCGCACCACTGGCTTTAAAATCCATAAAATTTAACGTATAGGTGCAACCATTTTAAGAAAATTCATTGGAGTTGTTAACAAAACCGCACCAGGATAGACATTGATTGACTTAGCATAGTGGGGTGATTGACTTGGCATAGTGGGGAGTCTCATTGGATGCCCCATGATCGGTGCCCTATGATTCACAATGCACCACTGAATAAAACATTGATGCTCCAATATCATGGTAGCACGGATGCATTAATAGTAACACATCACATCGCTTAAGTTGCAATAAAACAATTTAACCTAGTGGTGTCCTTAGGTCCAACAAACACACTGGTGTTGTAAGGAGCACGACACTAGGTTGAATATTTCATAATCTATTAGCGTAGTGCATCTTATTTGATGCACTTCTAAAATATGTGGTGGTGTAGAAATAAGCGTGGAGCATTGGTGCATAAACACTAACAATATGCACCACGATAGGTTTTGAAAAATAAGCATAGCAGTGCGTCTTTCGTGGGGCCCTGTCTCTTGGGAATTATGAAAGACAATGCACCATTAAACAACATGCATGTACTCTAGTAGATCTAGCGCACCGGTGCTTTTATTTTAACAAAGTGCACCAGTAATTTTGCACACCATAAATTTTGCCGCAACGATGTGTCTTTGTTAACGAAATGAACCAATGCGGTTAAACGAACCGCACTAGGAAAATATTTAATGATTTGGTATGTCGGGGTGTTGCATTGGACGCCTCATTATTGGTTCTCTATACAACCCAACATAACACAAAACGTAATTTTGGTGCTATAATATCACGGTAGCACCGTTGTGTTCATATTAACACATTGCACCGCTTAATCTGCATTATAACAATTTAACCTAGTAGTGGCTTTAGGTACAACAAATGCACTGGTGTTGTAAAGAGCAATTCACTATGATGAATATTTCATAACTTAATGATGCAATGTGTCTTATGGGACGCATCACTAAAATATGTGGTGGTGTGACAAGAAACATGGCGCACCAGTGTGTGCTAGTAACAAAATTGCATGATGGTGATGTTTATCTGACATAAAGCACCGTTGGTAGTGTGTATGTTCTATTTTAGGCACAATGATTACTTTTCTACATTTTTTTGCAAACAAAAATTAATTTTAGATTTTTTTAAATACAAATTATTCATATATGTGTGTGTTTATAATTTTAATTTAAATTTAAATACAAGTTATTCATATATGTGTGTGTTTATAATTATAATTTAAATTTAAATACAAGTTATTCATATATGTGTGTGTGTGCCTAAAAAAATTTGTTTGTGAATATGAGATGACGATGATGAGAGGAGCAACAACAACAACAATGGGTTGAAATGTACACATTTTTACGTGAGTGGGAGACTAGGGAGAGGGAGAGGGAAACATTTGTACGTTAAATCTCTGTGTATTGTAGATTGTATGTTTGTATGTACATTTCTCATTAATTGCTTATGGTTAGTGAAGTAAGAAATTGATAAACATTGCAAGAAAAGTACAATCAGTCCTATATTGATTCACTCCCCTCTCAGTATAAGTAAGTGTGTCGACAATTGGGATGACAGTAGGTTCCTTCAAAATAATTTGATCACTGGAAGGTAGATCTCTAACACATGTGGACTATCAGGATGGCTTTTGCATCAACCAAGCTCCCATGTTCGATGGAACAAACTATTTATTATAGAGCATAAGAATGAAGGTATATCTGATGGAACATGGATGTGATGTCTAGAAATTAGTTTTCATTGGATACACACCCCCAAAACCCAACCAACATATGCAGCTGAAAAGGAGTTAAGTGAAAACAATACAAGAGCAATGGATACCATCTTGAGTGGCTTATCAGATTCTGAGAAAATCATAGTGGGACATTGTACATCAACTAAAGAGCTTTGAGATAAGCTATAATATATTTACACAAAAGAATCTCTTCTCATAACCATGGAAACAAATCTTGTTGATCAAGAATGTGAAGATAATCAAAAGTTAGACACAGAAAGAAAATAAAATTCTGAAATAGATGAGGAAGATTATCCTGAAGGAGAACTTATTTTTTTATCTAGATGAAATCATGAAGCTCAGAAGAGAGAATATTTTACTGAATGAGAAATTGTTACAAAACCTTGAAGAAAAAGAAAAAACAATTAAAATTCAACTTGAAGAAGATGAAAGAGTAGATAAATTATGAAAAGACAACTAGAATAAAGGAAAGAAAAATGTGAGAAACTTGAAGAAAAAATTGCCTCTCTAAGAAAAGAATTAGAAAAGGAAGTCACCCAACTAAATACAAACTTAAAATTTGAAAAGAGTACTAAAATTATAGACAATATTCTCAGCAGTCAAAGGTCACCATTCATCAAGATAGGTCTTGTTTATGACAACAATAAGAAGACACTTGAAGAAGATGCAAGTCCTAAGTCACCAAAAAAGACAAATGAAGAGGATCCTAAAAGTTGTTCAAATGCTCTGAAAGGTTCTAATCACAGTGAAGACAACAACAAGGAAAAAAACCATAACCAACAAAAGACATTTTTTTCACTCAAGAGAGATAAGGATGAGTTTAGAAGAGTTTCTCCATCAAGAAGAACCTTCACAACTAGGTATCAAAATCTCTTTCTCAATTATTTCTTTCCTTCCATGAATTTTGGTCATAAGGCAATAGATTGTAAATCTTACGGAAGAAATGATTATATGAGAAAAAGAGGTAAAAATTTTCACAAGAATTACAAGGATGACCATATCAACAACAAGACTAGAGGTTTTCATGGGCATGTTGATAGAAACTACAACCAATTTGCTCCGCTACATTATAAATTTGAATGTTATAGATGCAATAACTATGGACACATAGCATGAGACTGTAGAAGCAGCATGACAAAATTTTCTAGAAAATATTATACAAAGTTATGGAAGAGAAAACAAGAAAAGAAAAATAAGGAAGAATGTGAATTAGCATGGTATGCACAAAATAAAGAACATAATACCATCGCCAAACAAAAGAAAGAAACTACAAAATTTTGGAAGAGGAAACATGAACAAGAAGAACATACATCCACGCTAGTGCAGACTACATTCCTAGAACAAAATGTATGCTCTAGTCACATGTTCAGGCATGACCAAGTCAATGGTTTCATGCAGAGATGTAGATATTTCTCTTGACGTCAATCAAAACAAGGTGGTAAATCAACATCTTGAAAATATGTCTAAGGAGAACTTGATAAGAGAGGAAGAAGAAGTTGATATTTCAAAAAATAAAGAGACCTTTGAAAAGGATGGGACATGTAGGAGGAGGTTGTGAAGTTCACAATGAATTTGTTGTGAAAGAAAAGGAACTAGTCTTGAATGATGGGAGAAGAATGTTGATAAAATAAAGAATACAATGATTGCAACAAGTTCAAGCAATCTCAAAAGAAAATGAAAAACAAAGCCTTCAAGCATCCAAAGTTGATCAACCAAGTAAATAAGCCAACAAGCTTAAGGATAATCCATGGAGGTACGGAAAATTCAGTTCCATAATTTGTTTCAGTTGAAATAAAAGGTGGCATATGACAGAGTAGTGCAAAAATCCCAAAGATTTCCTTTTTCGTTATAAAGTCTGCCATATGTTTGTTGCATGCAAATGGGAGCAATATTTCTTTTGGTGTTTTGGAAAGAGGAGAGGCTCACATCACCACTCTCCAATCCAACAAGTAGAGTAAAATAAGAAGGATCCCAATACACAAGCCTATGCAAAGGCGATGATGGAGTATAAAGTAGAAGCACTCAAAGAGGAAGATATTGGGACAAAATCCTCCACAAGTTTAACAACATCACCATTCCAAGCAAATTATGAGAATAAATTATTTCTCCAAATTTGGACTAAGTTTTTGCAAGGCTGCTAGGAATAGACTGCTAGAGAGAAGTTGAGATGCTTGTCATTTACAAGTATGATGCCACCATGACAGATAAGACAATGGTTGAGCAATGAAGAAATCACAAATTGAAATTGATAGCATCTTGTTGAGATGTGAATGATGGACAAAAAAATTGGATTTTATGATAGATGGAATGGTCATATGATATCTTTGACTAAAATGCAACCGTCCATGGAAAGATGACACTATATTTCCTTTTTGTAGTGACATGAATATGCTGAAAGGATAAACAATGCAGTAATTGCAGGCCAACAAACCACAGTGAATGTTGAGCAAACACATTGACTAACATATTTTATGGTAATAATGAAGGAAGTTTATGACAACAACTTTAGAGGTTGATGGAATTTTCATGACAATATATTTTACAATAGATCTGTGTGCATGTTTTGACCAACATATTGGTGCAAATATAAATAGCCTTTAATTTCTTTTTATACAAGGATTCTAAAGGGTCCTGTAGCTGATAATTTCCAGAGAATATATTGTAGACTGATGAGGTTTATGTAAAACATTATGGTATCTCTGTAGTACATATGACAACCTTTGAAACATGATTATCATGAGAGAAAGAATCACATCTAATGACATATTGTTACAACAGATCTGAACTTGCTACAAATCGGGTAGTTAAATAGGTTCTTACAGAATTTTTTTTGTGACAACAAAAGAAGTACTCTAACACTTTCCAAACAAAGATGTACTAGAATTCCATTGATGAGAGCACAAATGGAGGATTGAAATATGAATATGTCGATGAAAATAAATTAAAGACTATCCCAGAATGCCCAATTGTAGAGATTGATTGATGAAGAAATGAAGCCCAAGAACAAATTTCGAAACCAACATGTACATTAGTCAAAAGAAGAATTAATGATAGGTTAAAAGAGCATGTGTATTGACACACATGGGAGAAACATAAACCACTAATATCAATAGAATTAGAGAATATGAAGACGAGGAAGCTCTATGTTCCCAAAGTTGAGACAAAGAAAGTGAAGAAGATGAAGCCATTGATTAATTTGTTGTGAGTGTCTGGAAATATTAGATCCCGAAGGAATGCTGGAGTTGCTTGCAGAAACACATTATCATGATGAATATCAGAAGTTGGAATATCCCTTAGAATTTATGAAGGCATACAACAACTTGAAGAATCAAAGAACATGGAGATGTGATAAGTTACATATGGACAAACAAAACAGAATGGAAGGCAAGATCCAAAAATATAAAGAATTGATAATGGAAAGTAAATATATTACTCTTTTGGTTATGCATTCCAATTAATTGGAAGAAAAGGATAACTCGGAAATAAATATTTAATGTTGATACCTAAATATGTTGATATAATCCCTTGTGAGTTCACCATCGGAGTTGATTATATGAAGTGAATCATTATGTCAAAGAACATTGATGAATATGATTTTTCCAAAAGGAGCCTATAGATAAAGAACAAGGATGTGATGAAAGTTTCATGGAGAAGCACAACCTCAGAGGGAGTTGCAGAAAGAGAGATGGTTGTTGGTTGTAGAGCAGAGAATAAATATTAAAGTGTAAATGGGAAAAAATCCCTTTTCCATTGATGTCAAAGGGGGAGTGTAAATATAAAAGGGGTTACTTGAAGATATGGAAGCAATCAACTTAGATGAGATCGAAATTGTGAGGTCTATGGTTACAACATACTGGAGTATCATAATTGACTGAGGTTGCCATCAATGAAAAAGGGGGAGTTTGTTGAAAAATTGTCGTCATTGATGTCAAATACAGGGGGATACTACCAAGACCAAATATAATCGGACTAGACAGACAAAGGGGAGTAGAAGAAAGCAATGTTGTTATGCATGGGGTTTGCAAAAAATATTATCCTTGTTTGATGTTTTACCTAAGGGAAGGTACGGGAAAGATTTGTGTTACTGTAAGATGGATGAGATGAACCCCTTGAAAAATGAGAGTTGAATTGTGAGGCTGCATAGGAAGCGCAAGTGATGATTTTGGAAAGGGAGGTCCTAGTTAACAAAACCAAGGTAAATTACAACGCATTCGATTTATCCCACATTCATTAGGAAAATCATGTTAAAAGGGTTTATAAAGTAAAGGCACTATTACACAGTTCAAATGATAACATGCATGTTATGGAACTCTATGCAACATGTTAACTTTTGGTTGTGAAGAAATGTGGACCTGGAATAAGATAAATATTGGTCGGTGATCTATGGAGATCAACGACTAAGATCAAAGTATTGATACCTCAATATATTAGATATCAGAGTGAGATATTGAGTGCACAATGTTGAAGCTTCCAAGGGCCTAGTGCCACGGTGGTCCGATATCGACATATTGGATATCAAAAGAGTGGAACATCCTTGTAGCATTGAATTCCCGATGGGCTGGTGGTTGATGCCACATCAAAGCCACACTAGGTTCATGTCATTAAATATGGTTGGCCATGTGGAGGCCACCTCATCTCCCACATTAGCATGGTTGTTGAAAGAGTGGTTGTCATTGATGTTAACCCTTGAAGAAGCCTCGACGATGTGATTATGGGATCTGAATTTGGATGAGGAATATGGTCACAAAGGATGGTGTAAATGCATGTAACTCACTCATGGATGGATAATCTATGTCATCATGTTTTCGGTGATAGGTGGTACGCCACGTAGTTCCTCACGGTTGAAGAGTTATGGTATTGTGAAGTTAGAAGCCCCGAAGAATGGTCAAGAAGACCCTAGTTAGTTACAAGTCTTTAATGAAAGAGTAAAGTGGTTGTAACAAGAAAGTATAGAATCCCTCAAGTTTAAGGAGAGAGGTTACTTAGAAAAAGTATAAATACATCTCAAGGAGTCATTCACAAGTACATTCACTCACTCATTCTATTGAACACATTCCAGTGAACTAGTGATCTATTTGTCAAGTTAGCGATGGAGAAATATGGGGTAGAGGAAAGAAAGGAGTGAAATAGTTTCGGGGTTGAAAAGGAGAGCGAAACTTCCTAAGGAAACCCTAGTTTGGTAGGCCCCCGTGGGTCATACCACTAGTGTCCCGCAAGGTACCCCCGCGAGTTGCTTAGGGTTCGTTACGCGAGGCCCAACGTGACAGGATGTCTTAGTCCCACGAGGACAAGATAATTTTGGGGGAAATGCTAGTAGTAGGTCCCTTAAGACAAAAGACAACTTACAGGCCAAAATTTCAGTGTTTCGAGTCAACTACAAAAGTATTGGTATGTTTATGTACTTGTTGTGAAGGTTATGCTTATGATGTGGTGAATGATTGAGGCATACTTGGAATATTGATGAGGGTTTGACACATGACTAAGGTGCATCTAGGATACATGATTGAGTAAGGTATTTTGGTATATCTGGTTAAGCATATGGCATGGTTTTTATGGTTCATATCTTTGAGATGATTATTCATGATTGAGGTATACACTTGATGTATGGTGGAATATGCATGAAGGAAATGCATTAGTTCTTCATTGATGATATGGTACATGTATATAATTGATTTATGCTATGGTATATGGTACATGTTGTATTCATGTTTAAAATATGGTACATGATTGGCTACTTATCATTGATGTTGTAGTTGGTATATCTTATTGTTCATGATTGATGCATATATTTTGGTACACAATTGATGCTTGGTATGGTACACGTTTTGGTATAGCAGGTTGATGATACATTGATAACTACAGTTTGATGGTACAATTACAATGACAGATATAGTAACAATGAAATTGGTAGTGACAGTTGGTCTACACTTATATTTTGGGGTGGCGGGATGGGGAAAGGATAGGTGGTTGTAGGCACCTTTTGCTTGGTGTCGGAGAACTCAAGGGGTTGTAGCCTCCTTCTGGTTAGATCAAGAGAATTCAGGGAGTTGTAGCTTCCTTCATGTTAGAGACTGAGAATAGGGGGTTGTTACCTCCTTCTAGTTGCAACTAGAAAATTGGGAAGTTGGTGCTTCCAATGAATGCATTCTTTTGATATATAAGAAACCAATTCTATGGTTTTCTCCCATTTGGGTTTCCACATAAATTCTGGTGTATTGTGTAGTTGATGTAATATTTTTCATGTGATGTTGCTTATTATTATACCGTTGATGATATATTGAATGCTAAAGATAAACTGCTAACCATTTTTTAATAATATACATTGTGGTTAAACGTAATAAAAGTGTTCATATTGATTCACCCACCCCTCTTAGTATTCCAACAATTGGTATTAGAGTGAGGTTCTTCAAGAATCAATATAACCATTGGAAGGAGATCATGGAATACACTAAGACTGGAGCACCAGTATTTGATGGTCATAATTATGCAATCTAGAGTATAAGAATGAAAACCTTCTTATAGGCACAAGGATTTGATGTTTGGTGAGCAATAGTAGATGGATACAAAGCACCAGCCACTCCCCCAACAGACAAGGATGGAAATAAACTTGAAGAAAACAACTCAAAGGCTAAAGGTAACATTCTAAATAGTCTTGTTAATTCACATTTTTTTAAGGTTATGCATTGTGATTCTGCAAAGGATCTTTTGTAGAAGCTTCAAAATACTTATGAAGGAGATGAAAAAGTCAAGGGAGATAAACTCCAAACCTTTAGAGATAAGTTCGAACAATTGAAGATGAAGGAAGATGAAGACATTGCAACCTACTTTCTGTGAGTTGATGAAATAGTGAATACTATTAAAGGTTTGGGAGAAGATATAAAAGAACCAGTCAGCGTTCAAAAGGTACTAAGGTCTCTACCTATGAGAGTTGATCCAAATATTTCAGCACTAGAAGACATAATAGATCTATCCACCTTGAGCATGGACGAGATACATGGAATACTCACCGCCTATGAAATGAGAATAGAGCAGGAGAACCCATCCACAAAGGAAGCAACATTCAAGGCATCCAAGAAGACAAAGAAGAAGAGCAAGAAAAAACCAAAATCAGATTGTAGTTGTAGCGATGATTAGGAAGAATATGAAGAAATGAAAAACTTCATAAGAAAGTTGCAAAGAGGAACCAACAAATACAAAGGTATGCTTCCATTGAAATGTTTCAATTGTGGTGGTATTGGTCATTTTGATTCTAAATGTCCTCATGCTAAGAATAAGGAAAGTGATGAAGAAGAATATCCTAAAAGGAAAAAGAAAAATCAAAAGGGTAGAAGAAACAAAAATAAATTCTTCAAGCAAAGTCTATGCACCAAGGAAGATATTTCCCCATCAGACGAGGATGAAGAAAGTGACAATGATACAAAAAAAGTACTCCTTATGGAAGTAAAATATTTCAAATGAGAAGGAGAAGTCGATCTCAGATAAAAATTAATCAGTGCCTTAGAAGATCCAAGGAATGAAAGAAATAAAATCAAGTCACTCAAGGGAAAACTAAAGAGGAAAGAAGGATGTCATAATTTCAACTCAGAAGAAGTCGAGCAGATGATCATGAAGTTAAAAATCCAAGTTGAAGAAGACAAAATAATTGAAGAAGAACTAAAAAATCAATTGGAAGAGAAGGACAAGATGATTGAAGGCTTGGATGCATAAATAATCACTCTAAGAAAAGATCTTCAGAAGAAGGACATGCAACATAAATACACCAAAATATTGGATGTGATCATTATAAATCAAAATCCATACTATGATAGATCCGAGCTAGGATACAACCAGAGAGAGAAAGGCTCAAGCTCCAAAAAAATAGAACAAGAAGCAAAACAAAAATGTTATGTAAAAATAGTCAGAGGATCTCCTAAGAAGGAAGAATGCAAGAATATCCAAGAAGAATATTACATAGATATTGCGCCACCGAGGAGATTCATAATTCAAAATCAACAAAAACCATCAATAGAAAGACCTCAAGAAGAATAAGGATTAAGAAGAGCAACACCATTCATAATATCTTCCAACCCCATGTATCAAAAAAAAATCTTGGTTTATGTTATTCATTTAATAATTTTGGGCACAAAGCTGTGAATTGTAGAGCCAATTCCAATAACATAAGTAACTATGAAGGCTACACAAGAAATGTTATCAAGAAGGCCTCATGAAGCACAAAGTAGAAACTACAACAAATTTGAATCTTTGAGTGATGAAGTAGAATGCTACAAATGCAACAACTTTGGTCACATAGCCAAGGATTGTGGAATGACTATTCCTCCAAGAGAATCAAGACAAATTATTAACAGTCATAAGAAGGAACCACAAAGGATATGGATAAGAAAGCAGGAGAAATTCAACACTAAAGAATGCATGCTTGCTCTATAAGATCAACACAAGAAACGTGGATGGTATGTTGACAGTGCTTGCTCAAAGCATATGGTAGGTGATAAGGATAGGTTTCTAACTCTGAAAAAGGAAATATATGGATCAATTTTGTTTAGAAATGATTACTCAACCATAATTATAGGAAGAGGTACCACCAAGCTTGGAAGCAAGGATGCCAAGGCATTAAATGTTCTATTGGTTGAAGACATGAAGCATAATATACTAAGTGTAATTCAAATGTGTGATAAAGGAAACATACTTGTGTTTTACTTAATGCAAGATAAGAAAAGGAGGATCGGGAAAGTTGGTAGCTACAACTATAAGAACTCCAAACAACATATATGTACTGGACGAAATTGAAAAGGAAAGATGTTGCTTAGGAAAGGAAGATGAAAGTTGGCTTTGGAACAAAAGAATGGGTCACATAAATTTTTATAATCTTGTCAAAATCAACAAAAAGGAATCAATAAGAGAAATTCCTAAGATCTCGAAGCCAAAAAATACTCTATGTAATCATTTTCTACAGGGAAAACAAACCAGGACCAAGTTCAAATCAAAAGAGTACTCCACAACAAAACCACTAGAAATTGTACATATTGATCTATGTGGACCAACAAGAATGAAGGGATTTAATGGTGAACAATATTTTATGCTACTAGTTGATGACTACACAATAATGACTACAGTTTGATTTCTCAAAAAGAAGTCAGAAGCATTTGAACACCTCAAGATATGCAAGGAAATGGTTGAAACTAAGACAAAATTGAAAATCAAGTGTTTGAGATCAGACAATGGAGGATAATTTACATCAAAGGAATTCATGGATTTATATAGATAACATGGGATAAAGAGACAATTCTCAGTAGCCAGGATACCTAAGAAAAATGGAGTTGTCGAAAGGAAGAACATAACAGTATAGGAAATGGCCAGAACCATGTTGAAATATTCCAAGTTGAAATACATCTTTTGGGTACAAGCAATACATACAATAGTTCACATCCAGAACACGGGAATGCTTAGAAATAAAAGTGATAAGACTTCCTATGAGCTATGGAAAGGAAGACCAAAAAATGTGAAACATTTCAGAGTGTTTGGAAGCAAATGCTATATCAAAAGAGAAGATGGCATGCTTGAAAAATTTGACTCTTGATTAGATAAAGGCATACTAGTCGGGTAATCAATGTTGGGTATGTGTTATATTCTTTGCATGTGTGTGTGTGTGGGTGCATTAGATTCGAAAACTGCGTCTGATGATCCCTTGTAGTAGTGCTCTGCTTGTGTCATGTGCACCAGGAACTTTCCTAGGGGG